>JASCZW010003891.1:0-48685 GCA_034211315.2 Aedes japonicus
AATGAAAAACTACTCAACGTAGTAGTTAAGTGCAAAATATGTTGACATTTTTCATATCGATCAAGCACCCCTCCAAAACACATCCATGTTTTTTTTCGCTTATTCAATTAAAGCATGACACTATTCATACGTAGGTCCAGGACCAACGGGGGGAGGGAAAAAACTCATCACAACCATCATCGCCAAATATCGAAAAAACAACCCCCTCGGATGCCATGGCATCTGACCCATCACCATCATTCCATTCGATGGAAATGTCCCCGAAAAATTCAACAATTTAAAAGAGTGCTACGACCCTGCCCCGACTCCCGTCCCATAGTTTCCACACGAGCCTCCGGGAGAGTGTCGGTTGTTTTTTGGGGCCACCGAACCATTGACATTGCCGAAGAACGATGGAACTAGTTTTGCACCCATAAACATTTTCGGAGTTTTCCCTCGCTGTTCCAGGGGCAAGCACTAGTAGGCAGCCAGCCCGCGGCTCCGAGAAAACTTTTTCCCATTAGAATTCGTACGGAAAACAGATAGTTACCTTACCGATACGGTTTGAAATTGCTGCATCACTACGGAATTTTGTTTACTTTCCAAAAACAAATAACCGCCCAAGGGCCGGGTGGAGTGAGGCTCCGGGAAAATGAAAAAATACCCGCACCTAAGCCTGTCTTAGTCGAAGCAACTTCCGAAACAGTATAAAGAAAATGTCTTTGGAAATAGGTAGGCCGAAATGAGTTTTGTGACAATGGGCCATAAATAAGTTCATAAACGAATTTCCTGCAGCGGATTTTTTATTCGATGATTCGCGAGGGGACGGAACGCGGAGTTCAGAGGGAATTGATTCCGCGGTAATAAACCGTTGTAAACGCCCGGATGGAAGCGTGTATTTTATTGGGTCAAAGACAAACAATGAATCTGGAACACCAGCTTCGAATAGAATTCAGAGCACGAGAATCGCAAAGTTCTGTTTTGAAATCAAAATCAAAAACATTCCACCGCTATTTCAGTGAAACAGTGCAAATTGCCACAAAAGCCAAACAAACGGTCACATGAACTTCATTAAAGTTCATTACTTCGCAACTGTCACAAAAAGGAGGCCCCGGCAGAAGCGGGCGGTTGATAAATGGTCAGAAGGGAAGGGTCGAAAAACCGTTGTCCCCGAAATTATTCGACCAACCGAACCGGAACGCACATCGGTGTGTGCGGCGTTAATTTTGTGAAAAGAGAAAACTGTCACCGCAAAAACACATTGACCTTAAAAACAACCGAAAATCTGTTCAAACCAAACCAGAACGAACCGTACAATTCTCATGGATCGCGGCATGAACTAGCGGCTTTTCCAGCCGGTCAACTCACGTGGCCATCAAAACAGGTGCCTGTCATGTCCCCCTCTGCCGCGCTTCATCGTTCCGGGGCATTATTTTCGAACATTATTATTCTATTTAAATAGATCTCTTCATAAATAAACCTGGTCGGCGGTGGGTCGCTTTTGTGCTCCCAGTGCTCCCAGTGTCGATCCTCCGATGGGGATTGATTTGATGGGTGCTTGTATGGGGTATCGAGGCTTTAATTTTATAATTGTATTGACGAGGCCGGCAAATAAGAATTCAGCTGTGGAATTTGTTGTCACATAAAATTCGAAGGGTTTTGGAGGGTGGGTAATTGTGCTTTGTTTGAAGTTTACTTCCCGTAAATTATATAGAAATTGCTGATGAAGTATGGAACAATTGGTTCGACGAGGAGTTTTTGAAAGAAGGAGCAAGGAACCCATCAAAATGTGGACCGACACAAACAGAAGCGGATTTCACATTTCCCGCGATAAGAAGCGTGGTGCCAGAATGAGTTAGAGTTGTAAGAAATAAGGCGGATATATCGTTCTCAAGAAATCCGAAAATTCGCAACAACTTGAAATCAATAATCAATAACTTGAACAAAAAAAAAGTCAGAAGAGACGAACATTTACAAACAACATTTTGGACAATTTCATCGGAACATGTTTACTTTGTTAGGGCATCTTCAGCGGCGGTCTATTTTTACAGCAACTTTATATTTGCATCAGTGAAAGCTAAAATATACCAACTTTGCGTTCCCCGCACCGGTGTTGTATTTCTTGTTGTTAAGCACGCCAACACCTGTCATCTTGTCGATCATTCAACATCAGAGATCAAAAGTTTTTTTTCGGAGATCGCAAATTTTTCACAAACATTTTGCCATTGATTGGTTTGACCAAATAATTTTTAATGCCAGTAGTGCGTCGTTAGCTGACGACAAGGAATACTTGTTCATTCGTTTGGCTGAAGGTGAGTTTGTGAATGCATGCATTTCATTAAAACGATATTAAATAATGGCAGCGGATAAGTGCTATTTGCAAGTGCTTATCATGACCAATCTATTAACAAACAGACTGTTTGCTTAGAAGACTCCATTACTTTTCATTTCCGAGCAATCAAAATACTATTCGAAATCTCAGAACCTCCGCATTTCGATGTAGTCAGCATTTTCCGGAAAATGAAGTGGCTGTAAAAAAACTAAGACAAGCATTCGTTACATATGACTGAAACGAAAGGCAATTGACTAGCACCGGGAGCAACATGAGGTTATCAGTATCCGAGGCGAGCAACACAAATTTTTGTCCACCGCCAGCATCACACTCAGCAAACACGTTTAGTTTTCGGCTCACAAATATACCTTAAAATATACTCAATAAAATTGTGTTATTGTTAAGTAAGACCTGAAATTTTAATCAATAATTGGTATTATCAACTAGCGTGTAGAGTTTTTGAAACAGTATATTTCTTGTTCCAAATTGCTGCAAAAATAGATCAAAACATATACCAGTTTTAAAATGATGCAAAATAGATCCAGTATTAAACCAAATTTACAACACCGGTGCAGCAATGTTTATTGCGTTTGGTGTAAAAAAATAAATCCTATCCACGATTTGCATCACCGTTGAAGATGCCCTAGCGATATTGAACGAAAGTTCACACTGAGGTCGTAGTGTGCTGTGCTGGAGAGAAGGCATTAAAAACATTGTTCTGTCATTTTTTGGTTTCCATTTTATACTAGTTTTTTATATATTTTAACAAGTGCTTTGGTGAATCTTCACTGGAAATAGCCATATTTGGTTACCCATTACCCAAAATAGGGTTTCATTAGGGAACTCTTCTAAATTCGCCCATTATCAGTGGCCTATCATCCTGGATGTCAATAATGTTTAAGAAAAATGAAAATGGCGTGTGGTGCATGTGTCATTAATAATATAACACTTTTCTGAAATTGCTATTGAAGGACGATGAGAACCATTGCATTGGATTTGTTTCGGATAAGTACTGTTTTACTTGATCCTATTTTTTGCAATATGATTTTAAAGTTTATGTTCAAGAAACAACATAGTACTACGTTTCAGATGTTATTTTATTCTAGAAAAATTTAGTCTACACACCATCACAGATCATCACTGATACCTTCATCATAAAATAGCCATCGTTTACCCTTCCGTATTACCTATAGAGAGGACTTACTGGACTTAGAAGCCATAAAAAAAGTGAAAATAAGGCGGAAAATGAATTTTTTCATAAAAGTTACGCCAAAAGTGCATTTTTTTTCCTTATTATTTTCAATTCATCTACTATCCGTAAATGTAATTAATATAATTTTTTGGGTTAGCAGTCGTAGCCTGGCCAATGTTGTCAATCCGACAATAGCGAAGTGAGAGGGTGCGACCAGTAAATCATATTTTAATTTTCCATTCTCATTTCTTTCAGGTCTTTCAGGTCATCAGGTATTATAAAATAATTTAAAATTTAAAATTCATTTTTCTCATGGCGGTCATACATTGCCTACATTTTCTGGTTCATAATGGATGCCCAAGTTTGTCTACAATTGCAACAAAACAACAATCGGCACACATGTAATTTTCGGTTCATTTTATAAATCCCTTCACTATATATATTATCTTATATGACATTGTTTATTCATAGCCATTATCATTCATCTCTATCATCTTTATCATCATTATTATCATTTTTATCATTACTTGTGTTTTCGTGATTTATATTCTAACATAAATATTTGTTTTTTATAATTTCACCTTATAGGTTATAAATACATTTTATTATTTTGTCCTTTATGTCGAATTAGCATTATGATTGAGAAGTATCTAGTACCTTGATTAAAAGAAGCTGCAGCGGAATCTATGGTAGGATTTTGTACTTATTACCTAATGTATTTTTCATTTCCTGTTTGCGAATAGACCTTCTTCCAAATCTAAGCTGTTTGCCATTCGGCTAGTGTCTGATGTTACAGTTAAATTTTTGGCGATTCTGTATCATGACTCACAATATCATTATATTTGATGATATTGTTTTATTGATTGTACTTCATAGATGATTTAACCATTGCTTATTGTTTTTTATGTCCATTTGTCTTTAACTCTCTGTCAATTAAATCTTCCCTGCTTTCCCAACACAGGAGCAATAACTATTAGGCAGCAAAAATGAAAGCGGATTGCTGTTATAAAATCAACATCAAGCTGCAAATAGTGACCATGGCAACAGTAAATTAAAATGTATAAATGTTAGTTCTGTAAAATTTAACAAACTTTTTCGGGATACCACAAATCAAGATTTTGGTGAAATGCTGCTATCAGTGAAAACGAACGAAAACGCGCTTAAGCGCGAATCAAGGAACTCTACACTAAAACACTTGACTACATTTCTTGCATTTCAGGATCAACCGAATGAAGATCATATATAATAGATACGAATGCTTGTAGTATTTTTCATTTACATAAATATATACACTGTTATATAAATATTTCATGGGAATGGGAGGGACCATCACGGCACCCGATTGAAGCACTCCAGGATGGGAGACTAGGAATGCCAACTACCCATTGCTAACAGTTTGTGAATAGAGGGCGGGCTCTTCTCCACACCCATTGGGGCATACTCATGTTAGATAGCTTGCATTTTTGACCAATTGTTCAATCTTGTTGTTGGATAGAGATTCTTTATATCCCTGTGGATACTATAAGTGATGTTGCCTGTCAATCCACCTAACCCCTTTTTGGCCTTTCATACAATGGCATGATTAGGACAATCAGTGGCTATTAAAGCTTGATCAAGTCTAACAGTGAGGAAAGCCCATTGCTGTCAGACTTAGTTTCCGTGCTACAATGGGTGGTAGTACATATCATACATACATCATACATCATGCCAAGAGCCTTACTATTTAATTAGGATGTGGCTTTTTTCAGCAAAATGTTCCTAGTGGTCAAGCCCTACGGTTATCACAAATGTACGAAGTTCAGATCTAGAGGCCCCTACCGGTTAGTACATTGCTTTATTCTGCACACTTGTACCAGTGGCCAAATTCTTCCGTTTGGTAGTTTAAAAAGTTCGCAATTAACTCACTAGGTGGCGTAAATGTTCATATCAGTTTACAGAATTTATATTCTTTATCTCGAAAGCCTAAACAAATAGCACATTGCTTTCTTCAAGGAACTTGTCCTAATGACCAGGCTTTTTCAGATGATGGTAACATATGCTAATAATTCAATCTCTACGCGGCAGTATTGTTCATATGAGCTATGGATATGCTATACCTAGAGAGTCTGATCTGTAGGACGTTGCTTTCTTCAGCATAGTTGCTAAGCCTTTTCGGGTGGCAATAACGCACTATGCGGCGCAAGTTTGCATATGAGATTCCAGTTTATATATGCTTTACATACCCCTAGAACCAAAGGAAAAGGAGGGGAAGGAAAATAGCTAGGGGAACGGGGTAGAAATCGGCAGGAAAGTATACATGTATTGCAATATGTTGGGAGTTGCAAGAACCATTGTGTAGAAAAGGTCAGAAGGGTAACATGAAACGATTGGATAACAAGGGACAGGATGGTAGCAAGGTTAGAGGTTTCAAGGGGCTGGGGGATAACAAGGAGCAGTAAAGTAACAAGGCGCATCTACGAATGCTTACGGAGCTTGCTGCTGTGTTTGAACTTAATCAGCAGATGGTGTACAAGTTCACCTGTTGACGTCATCGTCAAAGGTTACCCCACTGTCTACACACCACACCATTGCTAGACTTGATCTATGTGCTGCGAACCTGGCATCACAACTTTTCAAGAAAGTGCACGCATCGCTAAAGGTTACCTGCACCACTTACTTCTGGTCATATTCCAGTAAGGTGCTTCAGTGGCTGCGATCGTCCCCAACCCGCTGGAAGACCTTCGTTGCCAACCGAGGGTCCAAGATACAGTCTTCTACTAGCATTGACCCCTGGAAGCACATTGCTGGATCCGAGAATTCAGACGATGATATTTCTTCGCTGTCTCAACCAATGGGCATCTAAACTGCTCTCGTTAGTGGCAAGGCCCGGATTGGCTTTCATTAGGTCCTGAGTACTGGCCTATGACGATCATAGATCAGGAAAACTCTTCGGCAGTCTCTGAAGAACGACAGAAGGTTGTGGCAATGCCTGCTGTACAAAGTTCGTTCTGTGATGAGTTATTTTCTCGTTATTCCCGCTACAACTAGCTAGGCCAAGTAGTTGCATTCTGCTGTCGTTGTTTGCAATATTTGAAGGAACGCACACAATCAATCAGCCGATCTTCGGCACTTACTACTGCTGAGCTCCTCCACGCTGATCATCTACTATGAAGCTTAGCACAGCGTTAATAATTCGCTGCGGAACTAATGCATCTAGCTAATGAGAATCGCGTCGCCAAATCGTCAGCACTGAAGTGGCTGAGACCTTTCGTGGATGAAAACGGTACTCTTCGTATCCGTGGTCGGCTAAGCAATGCCGCGTTGTCCGTCGCTAACAAGCACCCAATTGTTCTACCCGCCAAACAACCGCTACCTGCTCTACTGGCTAGCAGTTACCACGTAAGCCTAATGCAAGCAGGGCCACAGCTCCTGTTACCCAATCAGCGACAAAAGTTTTGGATCCTTGGCGGCAGAAATCTGGTAAAGCCCGTCTTCCACCAATGCCACACTTGCTTCCGATCCAAGTCCACTCTAGTTCAGCAGAGCACAACTGATCTGTAGGTTCCGCGAGTTTCACCAACGCGTCAAATTTCTGTGTGCGGTGTCGACTACTGTGACCAGAGCAATACACATCGAGCTAGTGAGCGACATGTCAACCCCTGCCTTTCTAACTGCACTTCGTCGTCTCATCGCCAGATGAGGAAAGGTTGTCGAGCTCCACTCCGACAACGCCACTAACATTAGAGGGGCTTCACATAATCTCAACAGAGTTTACCGTATGCTGAAGATTAATACGACTGACAGAGAGAAAATTTTGAAGTGGTGCTCTAGGAAAGAAATAACCTGGAAGTTTATTCCACCTTTGTGAGGCCTACGAGGGTCTGCTAACCTTGTCAGCTCAAGTCGAGAAATGTCTGAACTCTCGACCTCTAACGGCAACTCCAGAAGACCCAACGGATTTAGACGTCTTCACAGCAGGACATTTCCTCGGCGGCAGCCATCTTCAAGCGGTTCAAGAACGCAATGTTATGCAGACCGCCGATAGCCGTTTAAATCATTGGGATTTGACACAAAAACATCTGCAGCCAGAGTACCTACAACAGCTGCAAGCTCGTGCAACTAAAGGTTGCAATCCGCCAGTCACAATCGAAGTAGGTTCGATCGTGATCATCAAGGAAGACAACGCTCCACCAGCAACTTGGCCTCTGGGGAAGGTTGTTAAGCTATTTCCCGATCGCTGAACAAATCGACAGGAGGGATTTCTTCCGATAACCGAAACGACTCCTCCCGAGCAGGATCGAATAACTTGATACCTGGCCGTCGTATTGTAGAGCTCAGATTAAGAGGTAAAATACCTGAGGATAATACCATGAAATTGTTCCCACAATTTTATGAGAATACCAGATTGAGCTAGGACAATACCAAAATAGTACCTCTCAGGTATTCCCAGGTATCCGAAATAACTAATTTTGATATTCGAGAGACACTTTGCTTGTAATTCTTAGGTATTTTGCTTAGGTATTTTACCCCCTTAATCTGAGCTCTTCAATACCAAGGCCAGTTATCAAGATCAAAATTAGGTATTCATATGTTGTTGTCTCCTGCTCGGGCTATCACTGATGAAGCGAGAGAAGTCACGCAGGAAAGAGATAACTTCTGTGCCTGTGTGCATCGTTCCGAACAGCCAGGTCCCTATCTAAATTTTATATCGTTTAGAATTGGTGCTTTGATCACTGATGCATGACTCCACACAGCACAAGCTATGATGGAGATTTGTAATTTCCAAAATTGTCACAGGTGTGAAAAACCGCATTCACAATCAACAGCCTATAGTACGATCAACACATGTACCTGTTTCGAAAATAATCCAATTAAATTCAATAGAAAAGGCATTTGTTCCGAAATTTCCGCAACGCGTGACGAATCGTCTGAATGCGGCGATAAATGCTTGAGTTGTCAAATCTGCCACGAGCTCCAGGTGGATTGCTTTTACAGCAAGGCACACGAAAACCGCTACATAGCATTTTACTGGGTTGGTTCGCCGATTGAGATAGCTGAGGTGAAATGGACCACAGTAATCCATCCCAACTTTCAAGAATGGTGCCGATGGAGTGACACGCTCAACGGGAAGATCAGCCATAAGCTACTCGACGACCTTTGGTTTTCTTCTGAAACACGCAACGCACTCGTGAATGACCTTTCTTGCCAAACTGTGTGCGTTAGTTGGCCAGAACCTCGCACGAATACTCGAGTTGAGCTACTGCTGTCCCGCATGAAAGTATGTGTTATGGTAGTGTCTTGTGACAGCAATGGCTAATTGATGGCGATGATCTAGGATTACAGGATGTTTGCAGTTCTCCGATACAGGTGCGTTGGAAAGACGACCACCAACACGAAGTACACCAGCTACTAGTTGTGGATTGAGTGAGTTGATTCTGGAAGTCGATTTGACTTTACCGTATTTTTCGAGATCGTGGACTTCGTCCGGGAAACAGTCTCGTTGAGCTAGACGAACTAGTACTGACAATGCATTGCCTGTTCCAGTTCTTCGTGCGACAGAGGTCTACTACGTCTTGTAAGATGATTCAAATGCAAAGCGTTGAACTTGAAGCGCAGAAGCAGTGCAACGATGCGTCGAAGCTCCAGATAAGACGATCGTAGTTTGAATATCTCGTTTGGTGGAATTTCCTGCGTAGGAAAGGCAGGCGTAGTACGTTCTTCGAGTAGCGCTGGATCAACTTCTTCGACGGGACGTTGACAAGCTTGTGGCCAGAACCGTTGCTGCGATAACCATTGTGGACCCTCAAACCATCGCCTTTCGTATTTGTGTTGCACTGGTGACATCCCACGAGAGATCAAGTCCGCAGGATTTTCGATTCCCGCAACATGATTCCAAATGCCACCTTGGGTTGGATGTTGAATCTCGAATACACGGTTTGCCACAAACACTTGCCAACGCGAGGGGGCTGACTCTAACCAATGCTTGACAATTGTAGAATCCGTCCAAAAAAATTCAGATGAAATGGCTTTCACTTGGACGAACTTCTCGTAGAGGTGACTTAGCAAGAGAGCACCTGACAGCTCGAGACGGGGTGTGGTCATTTTCTTCTTCTTATGCTCAGGGTTCTCTAATGGAGCTATTCGCGACTTTGAAGTGATTCATCGCACAGTGATGGTTCCATCTGAAGCAATGCACCGGAGATAGAGACATGCTCCGTATGCTCACGACACACGTGCGTACGGACACACAGTCATTTCTGAATCCAATCCAGCGAGGGATGGTTAAGCTTTCAAGCGCTACCAGATTTTGCTTGAATTCCTTCCACATTTCTTGGATCGAATCTGCCAAGGGATCATCCCAGCAACACTTGAGTTTCCAAAGATTCTGGATGAAGATTTTGGCCTGCACTACTATTGGTCCGACCAACCCTAGTGGATCAAAAAGACATGCCGCATCGGAGTGAATGCTTCTTTTCGTTATTGGTGAGGAATCCGACTTTCATTGGGGGAAAGTGAAGTGGAATTCATCGGACTCCATATTCCATCGGAGCCCTAACGTCTTGACTGTCGCATTTGATGCATCAAACTCGAGGTCTGAACGATCATTTTGAAGTTGCTTCGGAATTGTACGGAGTAATTCTGGTGAGTTTGAGTTCCACTTTCTTAGGATGAAACCTGCTGAGTTCGTGACTTCCGTGACCTGCTTGACCAATTCCATTGCTACCTCGATACTATCCGCTCCAGATAGCATGTCGTCAACGTAGAAGTCATGTTGAATAACCTCAGAAGCGACAGGGTGAGTTGCTGCGCAATCCTCGCCAAGTCCTTTCAAGCATCTTGTCGCTAAATATGGTGCACGGGCCGTCCCGTAAGTGACGGTGGTGAGCTCATACACCATGATTGGCTGATCTTTTGAATCACGCCACACAATTTTATGCAGAGGATGATCCTTGAGCTGTGTGAGTACCATCCTGTACATTTTTGCCACGTCAGCCGCAGCAGCAATCCGCCTCAATCGGAAGCGCTCCAAGATTGCTAGCAACGGATCCTGCACTACTGGTCCCACCATTAGCGTATCGTTCAGTGAGATCCCAGTCGAAGTACGACACGACGCGTCGAACACAACACTAAGCTTTGTGGTCGTGCTGTCCGGTCGTAGTACTGCGTGGTGTGGCAAATAATAGGCTAGAGTATTGTCAAAGATCTGCTCAGTAACTTGCTTCATATGTCCCATCTGGAGATATTCATGAATAAACGTACATTTCCTTTAGTTCTGGATTGCTATCCAGTCGCCTCTCGAGACTCAAGAACCGCTTTATGGCAATGTTTTTCGATTCTCCTTATCTATCCATCATGTGCTCTGTCCTTGGTAGTGACACGACGAATCTGCCTTCCTCGTTTCGTTTAGTCGTTTTGCTGAAAAAATCCTCACACGCTGTTTCTTCAACCGAATTTGTGCTGTTGACATGCCACGTCTCCAGTTCCCAGAATCTAGCGATCATTTCTTGCAGGTCTGCCGTCGAGCTAACGAATGTTGACGTCCCACTGTAAGACGAAACGCCAAAAACATGAACTTTTTACAATAACTCGTAAAAACGTGTTCTTAACATTTTGGTGTCTTCAGATGAAAATTTTCAAAAAATATAATGCATTTGAAGGTGACAAATCTTAGCGCGAGAAATCTTAGAGAAAATTTATATTTTGATTATTTGCACAACTTTGTAGAACATTATTTTGACCTAAAACTGCACATTTCTTAAATAATCACAAAAAACTAGTCTCCAAGGCCCGCCATTTTAAAAAACACGTACCTCGGCACAGTGACCAGATAGAAGGTTAGTGTTTTCAGCAATGTTGTTTGTATTAAAATTATCTACAACTTTGCCGAAGACACTAACTCTCTATTTCATCATTTAAAAAAAATCAGGTATGCAGCGGCGCCTGTGGTCGAGCTGCGAACTAAGATTTGTCACCTTCAAATGCGTTATATTTTTTGAAAATTTTCATCTGAAGACACCAAAATGTTAAGAACACGTTTTTACGAGTTATTGTAAAAAGTTCATGTTTTTGGCGTTTCGTCCCACAGTGCGTCCTTGGAGTGGTTGCTGGAACATTTGGTACTCTTCCGGAGACAATCCATCCAAAGACAGTTTCTTGTAGAGTGGGACCGTCGGTTGACGATGTTACACCTTCTTCCCGCGCGAAGCAGAGCAATAGATTCGGTGCAATGATTTTTAGAATTCTGCTCCGATAATCCTGCTCGACGGGACCGGGCACTCCAACAAGTCTGGGTCTGCTAGCACGGGAGTATCTGTTGCGTATTTTCATTTGGCTTACTATCACTGGGCTGATCGGCAGTGTTCTGGTAATCTTCGGCAACACATGGAAATGCATATCCTCGTCGAATGTTGAAATCGATGGTAATCGGGGTTTGATTTTTGCTTCCACAAACCTTGTCGATGTAACGGTTCCATTACCGATTCCATGTACTTTCAGGAACGCTGGGGTTTCACGTAGCCTTAGCTTCTTTGAGAAATTTGTGGTCACGTAGCAAAACTCTGAACATGAGTCCAGTAGAGTTCGTGCATACGAAATGTTTCCGAACTGATCTTGGACGCGAATAATCGCGGTAGACATTAGAATTTGTGAAAGAGATTGCATTTTATCTGATTGCTTTTCAGCTTTCAGAGTAACAATGGCGTGTGGGTCTGTGGTGGGTGGTGGGTGATTGTGGTGAGAGCTGGATTGAATCACGGGATATGAATGTGTGGTTTGTGTGGCTGGTTGAGTGGATGCTGTTTGCTGTTTTGTGCTGTTTTGTGGTGTTGATTGACTTGACTGCGATTGCTGCTGTCTCGCTGTTTGTGGTCGGTTTTGCGCTTGTGGAACGGAGGATCTCGAAGACCGGGAATTAGTCGACACGTTGTCGAAATGCAGCATCGTGTGATGCTTTCTGCCGCACTTACTGCACGAACTTTTGGTACATCCTTCGGCAAAATGTCCTGCAGTCAAGCAATTGCGGCATAATCGCTTTCGGTTTGCATCATACACACGCTGGGTGACTGACAGGCCCTTGAATTTGTTGCACTTGAAAGGGAGATGGTAAGATTCTCCGCAAAACAAGCACTTTCTGGATGACTGCGATGATGTATGTGTCACAGAGATACGTGGGCGCCTAGCTTCTGTTTTGTTCGACTTGCTAGGAGCAATCGACTGCAACACGACGCAATGATCCCTTAGGAAGTCTATCAGCTGATCGAACTTAGGAACATCCTTGGAATTGTGGTGAGACTCCCACAATCGAAGCGTAGCTAAATCCAAACGAGCACACAATAAGTATGCCAATATCGTCGACCAGTTTTGTGTGTTCTCGCCGATTTTGTTCAGCATTTGCAAATTCTTGTCAAACTCGTTGATCAGGTGGTTCAGGGCGTCACAATTCTCTCGTCGCAATGGTTCAACGGCAAAGATCGCATCCAGATGGGCCTTTACGATGAGCTTTTTATTTTCGTACTTCTTCTCTAGTACCTCGTAGTTCTCCGCAGACAAGTCTACAGAGCTCACTTCCTGCAGGGCATCACCAAACACTGAAGAGCGCAGGTAAGTGAATTTGTCGATGGGAGTCAACTGACGGTTGTTGTGGATTAGACTGCGGAACGTATCCCTGAAAGTGACCCAGTCCTTGATCTTTCCGCTGAAGGAGGGTAGTTTGATGTCAGGTAGCTTCACTCGGCACATCGTATGATCTGCAGCAGCTTGCACAGGAGCAGATGATCTGGATGGTTCAGCCTTTGGTGGCCTAAGAGAAATCAATGCTGCCTTGACTTCATGGTACTGCTCCTCTACGACACGAATTGCTTCATCGTACTGGTCTTCTCGTTTAGCAGCCAGTGCGTCCATACGTTTCTTGCGTTGAGCGGCGGATTCCTTCACATCTTCGTCTTCTTCTTCATCCTCTTCGTCTATGGCGATTTCTATTTTCCGGCGTACAGCGTAGAATTTGCGCATAGCACCCTCCAACGTTTCCAGTCGAACTTCAATCTGGTTTTCCTGGGTTTATCTCTGGAACTCAGCAACGAACTTGATGATAGCCTTAATGGAACTCTTCAGCTGCATTTCTTGCTTTCGCAATTCGGCGAGGCAAACTTCCTCCATTGTTCAACGCTAACACACTTCTCACAGATCAAATTACTGAAGTTTAATGTACTGCTCACTATTCACAAAAAGCCAATGTTTGAATGTTGCAATCACTAGAGTTCATACAAAACTTCACCCACTGAATTTAAAGTTCACTGATCAATCACTTCGAATCACTCACTGTAGGACGATCAACTCAACGTTCCACGAGACCGCGACCCGAATTGACAAAAACTTGAAACAAATGACAGCCGATAAGGAGGACTAGCAGCGGACAGAAAACCAGAAAGACCAACAAAGCGACTCCGTGGAATCAAACGCAGGGGAACCAGACCACAATCCCGGACAATAAACGCTCATGCGTTGATATTCATCCATTTATTGAAGCACTTAATTCGCAGCTCACAATAGCCACCACAAAATGGAGACGCCACATGCAAAAAACGCCACCATATACATGCAATTTACTTCCCTGCCGTAGCCGTGTTCTCGTGAATAAACCACTCCGTCATCCGTTGTCCGCCTTCGTCATCCTGTTATTCCGTCTTTTATTCTCCGGTCAGTCTTCTACTACCGGATTATTTCACGATCGCATAACGCGATAATGTTCACTCCGTCTCAGCTTCACCACTGCAGCAATCGATGACAATAGCAGCGCAACGCCGCCTAATCTGCTTGATGGCTAACTGATGTGGAAATTTTCCACCACTTATCACACACGAGTATTTCACAATTATACGCACAACTTAACTGTCCAGTGTCCACCGGTTAATAATCCGGTTCGAAGGACCATGTTCCGGAATGCCATATCAAAAAAAACTTTAGTGGACTGTAGAGACACTAATGGCAAGTACAGAGCGCATTTTTCCCACGGTCACCGACCTTTAAATTTTCTCCCTTATTAGGACACTGGGTTTAGACAAACTCACTTCCACGGGGTGCAAATGAACGACATGTATTGTGCGTAGTTCTGATCGATACTGACTGTATATTTTTCCTGCTATCAATCTTATCTATCTACTGGCGATCGCACATCGGGTGGTTGAGAGACGAGAAAATATTCTACAAACTGTTATACAGTGAGAGGGTACAGGCAACAATCAATATGCAACTAGCGATTTGAAATTGGTTCACTGTTGTAGAACCCTTGGTCGAATACACCTTGATGCCACCTTTATACATATTTGCGTTTTGATTTGCTGTGTTATTTTGACGGTATTTGAGTGTGTTCATGTGAGTTCATTATAAGGGTGCATTATTGAGCTTGGGACGAGCTGGACGATGTTCTAGTACTGACTGAGCCAAGAAAAAATCGTTTTGTATGGACCTACTGGTCTTAGAGTTAGTCTATGGTACAGGGCTAGCCTAATTTTAAATACTCAACCGAACAGCATTTAAGTTATTAATTCATTAAAATAAATAAGTTGCCCTTTTAGTCGTTTTCCTTAGGTTATCTATATGAATTATTTCCTATTGTTGTCCTAAAAATTCAGAATACCTGAAGGTAAGAGGCTTACGAGAAGACAATGCTAGCCTCCTACCACGAGTTCAGATCGACGGTGGTGAAATCGAGATAGTACACAAATTCGTGTATCTGTACTCATTGGTGACCGCCGATAACGACACCAGCAGAGAAATACTAAACCGCATTATGGCAGGCAATCGTGCCTACTTTGGACTCCGAAGGACGCTAAGATCGAACAATCTTCGCCAAACTACAAAGTTGACCATCCACAAGACATTAATTAGACCGGTAGTTCTCTACGGTCACGAAACATGGACATTGCTAGTGGAGGACCTCGCTCTTGTTGTCTTTGGACGGAAGGTGCTGCGTACGATCTAAGGTGGAGTGCAGATGGAAAACAGAACGTGGAGGAGGCGAATGAGCCACGAATTGCTGGAAGAACCTCCCATCGTACACATCGCAAAAATCGGAGAACAGTAAGGCTTGCGAGGTGCAGGCATGGACCGAACACTATTTCTGTGTACAGCAGAGGTCACACCGGCCTTAGTCTGATTGCGAGCAAGCGAGTGAATAACGCCAAACCCCGGTAGTATCACTAGTAATATCAGTGCTTATATAAAAGCGCATTACGACGTGGCAGAGAAATCATATGTGATACTTTCTTTTGATACTTTCACAGGAATACTTTTTTTTGTGATCTTAGACCAACGAGAAAACATTTTCAAGTGTGGAATTGGAATTGAGAGCACACGTTTTGCTCTTGTCAATATCGGCAGAGTAATATAACATCAATAAAAATGGAAAAATAGCAATAAAAATATGTGAAATTTCCACGAAATTTTTAAACACTGAGCCAACAAAAAAATAAAAATTCGCACTTGAAAAACTTAAAATAGCAATAAAAAATTATAAATTAGAAGAAAAATTAGTAATCTCCATATAATTCCGACTACCTTTGCTTATCTTCGACAGAAGATAAGCAAAGGTAGTTGGAATTAAATGGAGATTACTAATTTTTCTTCTAATTTATAGTTACAAGTATTCCACTAAACAGCTCAAACCCTCCAGGACTCAATAAAAAATTGATAATTCACCTTCAATAATTCAAAAGTGACCGGTAAAACTTTCAAAAAAAGCAATGGAAATTAGTATAAACGCAATAATAGGCTGATAGTTTTCCGTCATAATAATAAGTTCTAGCGGTAAACATGTGACAAAAGTCTTAAAACACTTCAACTCTTTCCAAAAAATCGCAATGAAAAATCAAAACATTAGAAAAAAAATTAGGAATTTTTATTTTGGTTTCCATTGGGAAGATTTGAAAAATTTGAAGACTTTTGTCACATGTTTACCGATAGAACTTATTATTATGACGGAAAACTATCAGCCTATTATTGCGTTTATACTAATTTCCATTGCTTTTATTGAAAGTTTTACCAGTCACTTTTGATTTATTGCAAGTGTATAATCAATTTTTTATTGCTATTTTGAGTTTTTCAAGTGCGAATTGTTATTTTTTCGTTGGCACCGTATTTAATAATTTAGTGGCAATTTTGTGAATTTTCAATGTTAAATGTTCGTTAATTAGTGCCAGTATATATTTCAGTCTGTCAATATCTTATCCCAATCCATAAACAACTGAAATGAAAAACTTCACTCAATTAAGACCAGAACTAATCACCACTAGAAGCTAATTTGAATAGAATCTTCGGATCTCATTTTCATATAATCCCGGCAGGTCCCAGGTAATCAATCAACCCACATTTCACATGGCCGTTAGCCGGAAAAGCGGCGGCAAACTAGATACCATCAAGTTTTTATCGTTACACGTTCGCAAAGTTAATTTGTTACACGGAAGGCGTCCAAAATGACTTTGTTGAATCGATAATCGCGCGTATCGGCCGGAAGTAAGTTTATTGCAGACGGCTGGTTACATTGCTGTGCCGGCGGTGCTTAGGGAAATTCACACACCTTTGCCACCCATACGAAAGTTCCGATCTCTCCGAACGATGTGCGATTAGGGATGATCTGTACTTGGGCGAAAACAAAAATCCACCGATTCATGAAATCCCGATTCAAATCGTCGGAAAAGTTACTCAATTCAATCTGCGTCACGCTCCGGCATCTGTGTATACGGCCCAAATCCCAAACCCATCCCGCCCACGCATTTCGGAAGTGCGAGCTTCCTGATTGCTGCTATCTTCGAGAAAAATAGCTCAACCCGGCTGCTCCACAGCGGAGAAAAGCGACAACACAACCGCCCGGAAAAGCAAACTTCCGACATGAAACCGATCCTCCTCCCATCCCATTCGTCGCTCGTGGGGCCGCGTGTGAGTTGCAATAAAAGGAAACTTTTCCCAAACTACAGTTTATAGTTTCGCGTACACATACCTTCCCGAGGCAGTCTCCAGGAGCCGTCGCCGAACGTAACCCACTCCTGCCATAAGAAAAATGGTTGTTTACCTTAGTGATTCGATTTTAAATAAATCAAGCAAGCAACGCGGGAAACTTTTTTGTTTTCGACGTTTCCCACGAATCCGGGCAGGAGTTTACCATTCGAGATCGATACTATTATAGCGTGGCGAACAGCTTGAATGATTGGGGAAATGCGTGAGCTGTTTACCGGATTCGTATCCCGCAGAGATACTGAGAGATGTAGGAGTAGGAAGCGTGATACAACCGTAGTGGCGGAAAAGTTTTTTGACAAGTAAAAGATGGTCTATAGACTTCGGGGCGAAGGATTTCAATCGACCTGCTACGTGACAGATTGTGCAATGAAAGTTTGCCGTACCGACACGGCACGAACGCGGCAATCACTGACAGGCAGCAGGAAATGCTTGGAAATTTTGTTTTCCCATTCAACATGTTGGAAGTTTTGATCTTGTTTTGGAGGAGGTTGTGATCTCCGGGGGATTTTTTTGACGAGTGGAATCTCATCTGGGGGTAGTGCGGTTGAAAGTAATCAATGCCTTCAACCGGTTTTTGAATTTGTGCCAATGATTTCTAACAAATTACCGCTTGATCAATGTTGCTTATGGTGCGAAAACGCATGTACCGGAGAAACGCGATAGTGGAGTACTAGAACTCAACGTCAAAAGGATGTTCTGTTTAACGAAAATTTTCGTTAGGTTTGATTTGATTCCACAAAAAATACCATCGAAAACGAAATCCCCACCCTCTTTTAAGAAAAGCAACCAAGAAGAGCCAAAATGTAAACAAATCATATTGTATTATACTTTGATTGTACCATTTCAGAACAACTCATTTACCTTGACAATGACATTAAAATCAATTAGGCACCCCCTTAAACAAGAAAAATAATGTATGGCGCGCGCTCTTCCGTATCACACATTGTTCTAGTTATTTAGCTGTTCCACCTCTCTTTTTCAGTTAGCTTCAAATTCTGGAAAATAGTTTAATATTTCAAGCAAACACTATTCATTCCGCATCGAACGCTGAAGAGCTTCGGTTCAGTTTTGTTTTTGCACTCCGCACCACCTTTTTTTCTTCAGTTTTATCAACCCGCTATCAACCACGCGGTGATTGAAATTAGTGCACTATTGAACCATATTATCCAGCCGAGCGTTCCTTTAGGGAAGCAGACATTCCCGGCCGAGTCCGACGGATGATCTGTCCAGCTAGTACCGTCGTCAAACACCCGAGGGGAAAAAGTGTAACCCCATAGAGCATCATCGCAGCAGAGAAGGTCATCGCTCCATCCACTGCGAGCTAGCAAGCGGTGCTTTGTTTGCGAGCAACAGCAGAAAGTGCCACACCGGCAAAGGCGCAGCGTAAGGGCAAGTAAATAGCACATTTTTGTTATTGTTCCCTCATCTGTTGGTGTCTTTTGTGTATCTCTCTCCCATATAGTGAATCATTCTGCATAGGGTGGTTCAAAAAAAGATCGTTTTGCATAGGGTGGTTCAAAAAAAAACATCTGATTTTTATTTTATTTTTAATTTTTTTTTTTTTGTGCCTGAATTCGTTTTTTCATGGACGATTCTACGGGGGGCGTTGTGCCTCCCAAAGATGTTTTTAGGGCGCGCTGTTATCAGCCGTCTTCTGCCTCTCCTTGGGTTGTCTACTTTCGGCAGAAAGTGAAAGCCCTAGACTTTTTGGGCATTAAACGAAATTTGACGCGTCGTTATCCGGGGACCAAATTTCATCAGGTCAACCGAAACAAACTGCGTGTAACTGCACCTACGTATAAAATTGCAAATGATATTGCTAGTGACGTAGGTTACAATGCCGAGTACTACGTCTACATCCCATCTCGAGATGTGGAGATAGATGGTGTGGTTTCTGCAGCGAGCCTGACGTGTGAAGACGTTATGGAAGGTATGGGGCGACTTCCTGATTCTGTTTCGTCTACCATTGAAATTTTAGAATGTAAACAATTGCATGCAGCATCAATGGTAGATGGAAAGACTTATTCACCATCGGACTCGTTTCAAGTGACCTTCGCCGGATCAATTCTCCCAAAATTTATTGAAATTGATAATGTTTTTTTTCCAGTGCGCCATTTTGTACCAAGGGTATTTAATTGTACCAAGTGCAAACAGTTGGGTCATACGGCTACTTTTTGCGACAACAAGCCCCGTTGTGGCAAATGCGGCCAAAGGCATCTAGAGGATGCTTGCCAACAGGAAGCAACAAAGTGTGCTTACTGTGGCAAAGAGCCTCTCCATGATTTGCAGAATTGCCCTGAGTACACGAAGCGCACTGGTAATGTGAGACGTTTCATTCAAGAACGCTCCAAGCAGACGTATGACGCAGATATGTTAAAGTCGCAAAACGGAGCGTCTGCATCGTCTGCATCAGCCCCCAAAAATGAAAATCCCTTTATAATTTTGTCTTCCGGTGAATTGGACTCTGACGAAGCCGATGAGAGTGGATTTCCGGAGGTACACGCCCCCGGTAAAAGGAAGCCCGTTAATTTTCCGGGTGTGCGCCGGAAACAGCTTAAACCTACTCTCAAAAGCTTGCAAAAAATTGGAGGTAGCGGGGGTTTAATTAAAAAACCGAACAAACCGGTAATAGCTGAGGCATCCGTTCCTAGCTGTAGCTATTCCACCCCGCCGCTACCTAATAACAGTAACCGCAAGAGGTTGCCAAAAACGCTAAAAACAAGTACTACGTCTTCTCGCAATTCTAAGAATATTCCGTCCAAGCGAGGGAAGATTAATTTTAGGGACATTGTGGATAACATTTTAAATGCCCTTGGTCTTTCGGATGCTTCACCGCTCCGAGGGATTATTGACCTGCTTATTCCTATAGTTGGAAACTACTTCAAGCAATTGACTGTAACATGGCCCCTCATTGGTGAATTCATATCTTTCGATGAATAATTCGTCGAGTGAGGTTCAAGATATGATCACCGTATTACAGTGGAACTGTCGTAGTCTAATACCTAAATTAGACTCGTTCAAGTATTTGATTCACAATTCTGATTGTGATATATTTGCTCTCTGTGAAACATGGCTTTCGTCTGAAGACGACTTAAACTTCCACGATTTTAACATTATTCGCCTGGACCGAGATGATTCATATGGTGGCGTACTTTTGGGGATCAAAAGTGCTACCCCTTCTATAAAATCTCACTCCCAATAATCTCGGGCATTGAAATCGTCGCTTGCCAAATAAATGTAAAGAATAAAGATCTTTGCATAGCTTCTGTCTATGTCCCTCCGAGGACATCAATAAACCGCCGTCAACTTTGGAGTTCAGTTAATTTACTTCCATCTCCAGTTCTGATTCTGGGAGATCTGAACTCCCACGGTACTGCTTGGGGCGAACAATACGATGACAATAGAGCGGGTATTTTTTATGACTTATGCGACGATTTCAACTTGACCATCTTGAACACTGGGGAAGCGACACGAATAGCAAAACCTCCTGCCAGGGAGAGTCGACTTGACATATCTTTGTGCTCTAATTCACTATCATTAGATTGTCTGTGGAAGGTAATCAATGATCCCCATGGTAGTGATCACTTACCAATTATTATCTCAATCACAAATAGTTTTCAAAAAACAGACCAGTCAATCCATGTTGCTTATGACCTCACGAAGCATATTGATTGGCAACATTTTACATCGGCGGTAACCCTTGGTATTGATTCTACCGATCCTCTTCCACCATTAAGAAGAGTATCGTTTCCTTTCCGATCTGATGTACAAAAGTGCATTAGAATCTCAGAAACGACGTGTTCCAAGTGCATCCTTCAAAAGAAGACCCGCCACTCCTGGTTGGGATGATGAATGCACTAAGTTGTATCTTGAGAAATCCGATGCGTTTAAAGATTATCGTAGACATGAAACATGTGAGCTTTTTGATAAGTACCTAAAGCTTGAAAAAAGCTTAAAAACTTACTCAAAGCAAAGAAACGCAATTATTGGCGTTCGTTTGTTGAGGACTATCTAGAGAAACCTCGATGACAACGCTTTGGAGAAAGGCTCGTTACATGCGAAACCGCTCATCCTCCAATGAGAGTGAAGAATACTCCATGCAGTGGATATTCGACTTCGCTAGAAAGGTTTGTCCAGACTCTGTTCCAACAAAACCGAACTTACGGGATATCACCCGAATTAACGGTTTTCTGGACGAACCATTCACAATGTTGGAATTTTCAATGGCTCTTCTTTCATCCAATAATTCTGCTCCGGGAAGCGATATGATTAAATTCAACCTTCTGAAAAATCTCCCCGATATCGCTAAAGACGATTACTTAACCTGTACAACACTCTCTTGGAATTAAACATAGTTCCACCTGAATGGAGACAGGTTAAAGTAATAGCTATTCAAAAGCCTGGGAAACCAGCGTCTTATTACAATTCTTACCGTCCGATCTCTATGCTATCATGCTTAAGGAAATTATTAGAAAAAATGATCCTATCACGACTTGACCGTTGGGTTGAATCAAACAACCTGCTATCAAATACGCAATTTGGTTTCCGAAAGAGCAAAGGAACAAACGATTGTTTAGCGTTGCTTTCATCTGATATACAACTGGCCTTTGCACACAAGGGAGCAATTGGCATCAGTGTTTCTGGATATTAAGGGCGCATTTGATTCAGTTTCCATAGATATACTGGCAGATAGCCTGCACAGTAATGGTTTACCAGGAATTTTAAATAATTTTTTGTATAATTTACTGTCAGAAAAACAAATGACCTTCAATCTAGGTCAACTGACAACTTCAGAATTAGCTACATGGGCTTACCCCAAGGCTCATGTTTAAGTCCCTTACTTTATAATTTTTATGTTAAAGATATTGATAACTGCTTGGAAAATAGATGCACGCTAAGACAACTTGCAGACGATGCTGTGATCTCCTTAAGAGGTCCGCGTGCGGAAGTCTTGCAAAGACCATTGCAAAATTCCCTAAATAATCTGTCCATCTGGGCCAGAAATTTGGGGATCGAGTTTTTCACCGCAAAAAACCGAATTGGTAGTGTTTACTAGAAAGCGGTTCCCAGCCCAACTGCGTCTCAAGCTGTTGGATAGAGACATTACCCAATCTTTGACCTTCAAATACCTTGGAGTCATGTTTGATTCAAAATGCGCTTGGAGTACTCACATTGCGTATTTAAAACAGAAATGTCAACCAAGGATCAATTTCCTAAGATCAATTTCCGGAACATTGTGGGGTGCTCACCCGGAAGACCTTATTAAACTCTACAAAACAACTATTCTTTCAGTTCTCGAATATGGCTCTTTTTGCTTCCTCTCGGCAAGAAACAGCCACCTCATTAAATTGGAACGCGTTCAATATCGTTGTTTACGTATTGCCCTTGGCTGTATGCATTCAACGCATAATATGAGCCTGGAGGTTCTGGCAGGAGTAGAGCCACTTACAGAACCGCTACAGGAGCTGTCATCTAGAATACTGATCAAGTGTGGTATCAGTAACAACCTTGTGATTGAAAACTTCGAAGAAATGCTCAAATTGAGTTCCCAGTCTAGATTTTTGCGAATCTATATTAACTATATGTCATCCATTATTAGTCTTCCATGCTATAGTTCTCCTGAGTGTACGCTTCCCTTATCACAGTTCACTCCATTGATTATGATCTCTCCATGAAACAGGCCATTCAAGGAGTTCCAGATCAACTTCGGCCTATTTTAATTCCCCATATTTTTGTTCAGAAGTACCAACATGTCAATTGCAATAGTAGATTTTTCACTGATGGGTCGCGCATTGATGGATCCACTGGTTTCGGTGTTCACAATGAATGACTCCTCTGCCTTCCGGAAACTTCCAGGAACCTTGTTCCGTATATGTTGCTGAGCTGGCAGCAATCAATTTCGCATTGGGGATAATTTCCGGTAATGCCCATAGACCATTATTTCATCTTCTCAGATAGTCTCAGTTCTATTGAGGCCCTGCAGTCGATGAAAACAGTGAGGCACCTCATCTTACTTCCTTGCACAAATAAGGGAGCAGATGTGTGTGTTGGTCGAAAGATCATTTAAGATTACCTTTGTATGGGTCCCCTCACATTGCTCAATTCCAGAGCAATAAGATGGCGGACTCTCTAGCAATGGTGGAGCGCACAAGAAGGCGAGATTTTTGAAAGAAGAATTTCACATGATGAATTTTTCCCATTAGTACGTCAGAGTTCTCTTCAAAGTTGGCAAAACGATTGGACAAGTAATTCTCTTGGGCGGCGGTTACATTCCATTATTCCAAATGTTTCGTCGAGATCGTGGTTCAAGGTCTGGATGTAAGTCGCGGTTTCATTCGTGTGATGTCAAGACTTACGTCCAACCACTACTCGCTAGACGCACATCTCTACAGAATTAACCTCGTCGATAGCAATTTATGTGGGTGCGGAACCGGTTATGATGACATCGCTCACGCAGTTTGGCATTGCCCCGATAATGATGCCTCCAGAGCACGACTATTGGATACCCTAGTGGCCCGAGGTAGACAACCCTTCCGCGAGATAAGAGATGTTTTGGGAATGCGTGATCTTCCCTACATGCAAGCGATTTACGAATTCCTTTGTTTGTCTGATCTAAGAGTGTAACGTCATCACCCTCCGTCCTTCCACTCTAGTAAAATCCCTACCATTGTGTCCCAGTTATACTATCCTTTTGTTTCCGTGCTACTTGTACCTGCCCAGCATACTGTGGTCACCCATCTGCGGCTTAGTTCCTGAAAGGGACTACAGGGATCGAGGATTTGGTAGATGTCGCAACCAAAAGCAGCAAATAATGGCTTAAATAAGTTACCTACCTAGCCCTTTCCAAACGATTATGTGACCCATTAACCTCGAGCTAGCCACGAGTAATTGGCATCCCTCTTTTACTAATAACAAAAAGTAAAATGTTTTGTACAACAATATTGAAAATCGGCTCCGTAAAGTGTTACACACGCCTGAGCCTAACAAATAAACGAACTGATAAAAAAAAAAAAAAGCAAACACTATTCTAATCATGATTTAATCATTTCGACTTGAGCTTGAAGCATTTATTTACGAATTTTATGCGTAAATATAATTTTTTTTATCAAAACTTGAAAATAACCATTACGCCCTAATCACTAAGCAGTAGTGCATGTTTTCGCCCATTAAAATGTCAAATTGGAATTACGCCGTGGACATAATTGTTGTGTCACGCACACCATGATTGTATAAAATGTATATACCTAGCAATTATAATACCTTGTCTCAAAACGTCAAACTGGCAAGAATCGAATCACCTCGAGCTTTCGAGGAGAGTATGAAATAAATGACTTTCAATCTAGACCAGCAACAAATCTAGACGTCTTGGTGTTTTCTCTTTAACTGGCGACGAGGAAAAAACTTTTTACAGTTTAATTAGTGCTCCAGTGAAACCCGAAGAAAAACAATTTAATACAAGTGTGCTTACCGGTTTGAGCGACAGTAGTGACGGACAGCATCGACAACTTCTATCGTCCACGGAAACAATGAAAACCTACACGCAACGGCTACGGAAGGAAAAGAAAACTGTAGATCGTGTCCAAGTTTTTATTTGCTGCCACGGCATCAACAACAAGAACGGTGACAGTAAACCAACTGCAAAAATTGGCCGCTGCACAGGCCGGGTAATCCCGATGGAGTCAGCGTTTCTATTTACATTCGAAGTTGCGAAGGGTAAAAATCGTTTTCATCCGTAGGTTGGTTGTCAGAAGATCTCAAGCTAGTACCGGAAGTGTTCGAGTTACACAGGAAGTCTTGATAGTGGTCCGAATAGTACGGCATCGGACCGTTTTCCGGAAAATCTCGTAGGATAACTGCGATAATTGTTGGCACGGGCAAAGGCCTTGGCGAGAGCCATTCTTTTCTGACGGGAATTGAACATGTTAGGAAGTCAGATTCTATGTGGTATGGCTTCTAGTATTGAGCCATATCGCAAAGGAACTTCCGTTTCAGACTGGGTTGACCGTCTGCAGTTTTCATTTGCGGCTAATAATTTATCAGAACCACAAAAAAAATCGCATTTCATGAATTTGTGTGGACCTTATGTTTATTCTCAATTGAAATTAGTTTTTCAGCAAGGAGCATTAGAGACAGTTGGGTGCACTGAAATAGTAAACATATTGAAGCAAAGGTTTGACAAAACCTAACCGGATTTAATTCAAAGATTTAGGTTTACTCATCGTGTCCAACAACCGGATGAGTCAGCCGAGGATTTCGTTTTGGCAGTCAAACTCCAAGCGGAATTCTGCGGTTTTGGCGGGTTTAAGGACATTGCTATTCAAGACAGGATTTTACATGGACTCAGAGATGAGGCTTTGAAGCAAAGGCTTCTAAATGAGGAAAACCTAACCCTTGAATCTATGGATAAATTTATCACAACGTGGAATATAGCAAAAGACAATGCAAAAGCCATTAACACTGGACTTCTTCATGGTTCTAGTATAAATCAATTGTTTCATGTGTAGAATACAGCAAGGGGTGATCAGGTGGAAACACCGGAGCGGACGGATCTAGTTAGAAGATCAGTTAGGGTAAGGTTAGGTTTCCAGTCATACAGACCAATCAACTGGGACACACAATCATACAATAACAGGAGAAGTACTAAGGATTACAACAATTCACCACAAAATGCTTTCAGGCCAAAGAACATGAAAAGAGATGCGGTAAAATTCGTGGCTGTTGCGAAGCCGGGAACAAGTGCAGAGAAAAATCAAAGCACCTTGATGGGTAGAATGTCGACGATTCAGAGAACTGATGATGACAGCGATGATGAGGAATAGAAACGGAGCGCTGCGTCAGCAAACTTGCCGAACGTGTGTCCGCAGCGATCAAAGAGGATTCGCAAACAATCTGAGGATCCAGATTTCGCATATTCTTAGTATTAAAATTTCAACTGATGAAATTTCGAAAAGTGAATTATTTGAATGATTTGTGTTCAATTGAATTCTGTTTATATTATTATATTTGAAATTTTCAAGTTCTGAGTCAAAATATGAATACTAATGTATTAAATTAACGAGAGAACAGCAGTTGTGTCACGCACACCATGATTGTATAAAATGTATATAACTAGGAATTATATTATCTTGTCTCAAAACGTCAAACTGGCAAGAATTGAATCACCTCGAACTTTCGAGGAGAGTATGAAATAAATGGACTGGACTTTCAATCTAGACCAGGAACAAAACTAGACGTCTTGGTGTTTTCTCTTTAATAATGTTGTTGATTTCGATTGATTGTTGTTACGCCGTCGATTGGTAGCAAAGAATAACGTTTCAACGAGATTTAAGCAAACAAATTCTAATCGGAAAATGCCAAAAAGTGCTGAGAATTTATCGAGTAAGTAACTGTTTACAGTATGCAAGTGTACTCGTATTGAAGAATCTCATCGTGATTGCTCTATCCGTAACGAAGAAGTCGAACCTTTAAATTTGGTAGTTGGAACATCACCAAAAAGTCTTAGAGCAAAGATCGAACGTGCCCTCGACTTCACCTGCCGCCGTAAAATATGTAAGTTTTGCCCTAATTAACACACTCATTATGAATCCTAGAGGGTTTGAGCTGTTTAGTGGAATAACTGTAACTAGAAATTAGAAGAAAAATTAGTATCTTCCATTTGATTCCAACTACCTTGCTTATCTTGACAGATACGCGTATTTCGTCTACAATGTGCAGACTTCTTCTGTGTCTCGTACTAATAACTCGACTTGACTCAAAGGTAGTTGGAATTAAATGGAAGATACTAATTTTTCTTCTAATTTCTAGTTACACTCATTATGTTAGTTGTATTAATTAATCTAATTCTTACAGCAAAATCACCGTTCCCTGAGAGGGAACAATTTCAAGGCCATGGACATAATTCTGCGTTCTCAGGAAACAATTTACCAGTACAGAATGGAAGTAAACGCGTAAGAAGGATCTTATCAATTGATGGTATGTATGATGCTATGTAACGATAAGTTACGTAATGATCTATCACCTCACATTCCATGCCAGTTCTGACAGTGATCGTATATAATATAACCGTCACTAATTCTCCTAAGTCGTCGGTCCTCTGTCATGTTTGCTAGCCAAAGTGAACATAGATAATAAAGCCATGCCTTAACTGTATTATTTTAAAAGAATATAAACCAACTCTTTTTAAGGGTCTCGTTCTGATGTCGGGATGAAGCGCTAGGTTCCGTTGTCACAGAATGATTCAAATGACTCAAACGCGCCTGCCGGCTACCCTGTAAGCAAAGAAAATTCCGCCACTGGGATCTGCAATGTGATGATGACGAAGACATATGGCATTTGGCATATGCGTATCGCCTCCGATGGTGATTATTTTGATGGAGACAAAATAAATATTGAAGAACAATTAACCGTTTGTGTTTTATTTAACCAGTCTCCTTCATATTTGAGCAGAAGGTATAGTGCACCAGATCCGTTATACAGCGCACTAATAGCCACGTTATGTTTAACGCACAGAACAGGAATAAAATCCTCCATGGTCATCTATACCATAATGCATCCAGCCCTCAGGTCTCGTCATTTGATGTCGCAGTTTTGATTTCATCGCGTTGTCTATGTCCATGATTGTAAAAACATGATTAAAAATCCGCAATTCAAATAGTACAGTAAGAACAATGTTCATTTGATAGAATCACTTAAATCTGATTTTCCTAGTATCACCTAGACTCATCTAATTAGTAAAATTAACCGTGCTAGGATAGGGTGGCCCGACGAGCATGGCGAACGAATAATTTAGATCACAATTAATTATGTACCTCACCAGAAACCGATCTTACCCGGCGAACCACGACTTCTGATGATCACTCGATCATCCGCGCGACGAACAATAGGCAACCAAAACAATAGACAAAACGCTACGCTCGATAACAAAATATTGCGGAACAAAGTATCGACACAACCGATTCAACCGATGGTCGAAGCAATCCTATTAAAAATAAATTTTATTAATATTGAAACAATGGGTAACAATTACCTGTCTTGCTCCACGTCCTTGAGAGCAGTTACTACATCACGAGTTGCCTGTATCCAACTCCGGATGTGTTTGTTTTAAGAAATAGAGAAATATTAGATATTGTCTTCAAAATTTGGTAGAAATAAATTATTTCAAGCTGAACAATGCACCAGGTCCCAAGAAACATTGAGAGACTCTCCCGTGGACCCTCTCTTTCGTCAATTGCTTGTCTATTAAGCGATCTGCTGATGTTTTTGACATATTGGATCCTTAATTACACTTTATATTATCGTTCTGTGCGTTGACATTATTCGAAAGTGTTTTTACATAAAGGGTGATACGGTCAAAATTTGGTCAAGGGAGAACGCGTATAAATCGGTGAAATCGTTTATTTAAAAAATCAAATTAAATTTCTTTTTCAAGTTCAATTAGTATAAAATTCAGGAAAAATATTCAGTTAGGCTTCCGCTTTTCCAAATCCGAATTGCCGGGCCTTACGCTTGACCCCTGCCATCAGATTTTGTACAGGTCGACCTTGTCCACCTTCTTCGCCGCAGAAAGCCAGTTTGCCTTGAACTGCTGCTCGTCCTTAGCAGTTTTTGGTCTTCTTTAGGTTCCGCTTGACAATAGCCCAGTATTTCTCAATTGGGCGGAGCTCTGGCGTGTTGGGAGGGTTCTTGTCGCCTGGGAACCACCTGCACGTTGTTGGCGGCGTACTACTCCATGGCCTTTTTTACCGTAATGGCAAGATGCCAAATCCGGCCAAAACAGTACGGAACAACCGTGTTTCTTCAGGAAAGGCAGCAGACGTTTGTTCAAACACTCTTTCACGTAAATTTCTTGGTTGACAGTCCCGGAAGCTATGAAAATGCTGCTTTTCAAGCCACAGGTACAGATGGCTTGCCAAACCAGATATTTCTTTGCGAACTTTGACAGTTTCGTGTGCTTGAAAATATCTGCTACCTTTCCCCTTCCTTTTGCCGTATAAAACTCCTGTCCCGGAAGCTGCTTGTAGTCGGCTTTGACGTAGGTTTCGTCGTCCATTACCACGCGGTCAAACTTCGTCAGCATCGTCGTGTACAGCCTCCGGGATCGCGCTTTGGCCGTCGTATTTTTGTTTATCATCGCGATTTGGAGTCACTACCTTCTTGTAAGTCGATAGTCCGGCTCGTTTTTGGCTCGATGCACGGTTGTAGACGATACACCCAGCTTATTTGCGGCATCTCGGAGAGATAGGTTAGGGTTTCGCTTGAAACTACCGGCAACTCTCTTTGTCGTCTCAGCGGCTTCCGGTTTTCGATTTCCCCCGATCCAGACTTCCTGGCTGTCGACAAACGTTCCCCAAACACTTTAATTACATTTGTAACGGTTGATTTGGCAACTTTTAGCGATTTTGCCAACTTTGCGTGCGAGTAGCTCGGATTTTCGCGATGCGCGAGCAAAATTTTGATACGCTACTCTTCTTGCTTGGACGGCATTTTGACAACTGAATAGTGAATTCCAAAATCAAAATAGGAGCAACATTCTACACACACACACCTTCAAAATGAGGGGTGTTCAGGTTTTTTAAATGCAAAATTGAAAGAAATACGTCAAGTTGATATTGACCAAATTTTGACCGTATCGCCCTTCAGCCGTAGGAACACAAAGAGAAAGTAGCTGAAGAGAGCCTCCCCATGCCACTCAGGACCCAATGCATTGTTCAGCTTGATTTGTTGCCATATTAATCTGATCCAGCAGGGGCTTGTAAACGATGTAATCCGCCACGAACGATGCAATTTCCTCCCATGACCCGAAAACCGATGGCTTCAGCGACGTGCACGCAAACTTCTGAACACCGCACTCGTTCTGCAGCGCATGCGTCAACGGTTTCCGGTGCAGGAACCTTTCCTTGTACTGCCGCCGAAAGTTTTCCGCAAATAACAGAACTAATTTTTCCTTCGTGCCCAGCCGTTTGTACGATTCCGGAAAGCACACAATCTCTTGGTACGCGGGAGAAGGATTTTCCGGAAAGCAGGTATCAATTAACTCGAGCTTGGCTTTCAAACCGGCCACGGTGTCACTCGCGATCGGGACAGAGCACTCCGTCGTATTGTCGATTTCCGGAGAATTGGTCGGTGTCGGAGGAGGAAGACGCAACTCGCGAGCCAGCACCCGTTGCGCACGTATCTTCGCCGAAGGGTTTCCGCGACGTTCGGCGATACGGATTCCATCTGCACTTTTCATCACATTTTTCGACATGAAACCGCACCTATCAGTGGGAAATTCACATGCAATACAACACTGAATTTATACACGACACTTTCCAACGATTTTCCTACCGGCATTCACCAGTCAACCGAGAAAATCGTGAAAACATCACCGACGGTTGCTCCTTCTTAAACACACCTGCGTCCAAAAAACCTCACTTTTACCGACATTTTAATAATCCTAACTATATTCAGACACTATCTCAAAAAAACTTAAAAACACTAAAGACCGCTGGATGCTGACACCGCACTCTCGTAATAACAAACAAAATGTTTAACAAGCGAAAAACCTAAGGCGTGATAACACTCTGAAATTAAACAGGGCGAATTTTGGTTTTTATGAATTTTTAACTCAGTAATGTTCTGCATATATTTTGCGAAAAGGTTAAGCACTGCATTATTATACAAGATGTGAGCATAATAAATGGTTCGGTGGAGCTTTCTATGAAAAATAGGACTTGATTTTCGTTTTCCAATCTTTGCCTCCAGTTTTCTCGGTTTCGTGATTTTGGAATACCACCCTTTTCAAATGTTAGTCTAGATTTGACGATATGTTGAAAAAACAGCTGACAGCAAGTAACAGAAGCGGTTCAAATAACATTGTTGCCATAAGTAACCATTTGGCTTCACTATGTGATAATGCGATGAAGTCGTCGAAAGAAAATATATCCACGTCAATCAAATCAATTACGTCGGGTATCGGTGACTTGAAATTTTTAAATGGTGAAATTGAACATGTCAGTAAACTGACAGAGAGCATATCATCTAGTAGCAATGATCCTAAGCTCATCAAATGGCAGGAATCACACATGAGCAACCGTGAACAAATTGTAAGATTGAACGGTAAACAATCAACTACTATTCATGCTAGTTCGGAAGTTCCACAAGGCACTCATTTAGGACCACATCAATTTATTTTATTTGTGATTGACTTAGTCTTCATACTTTTTAAATTTTTAATTTATGCTGAAGACATGGAACTTTTTTTTGAAATAAAAAATGTTTAAACTGTTGCGTATTCAAAAATGAGATACAAATATTCCACACATGGTGTAACAAAACCTCCTAACTCCTACAAATAAACGTAAAATAATGTAATTTGATTACCTTTACAAGAAAACGCCTGCAGGAGGTGTGTTGAACAGGATCCATGGTGCAAGAGGTAATCATCCCAAGTCAAATTGCTAAAACCATCCAGCTTTATCAAGTTTTACTAAAGTTTTATGAAAGCCACTAGATATCAATTCGGTTTTATTATGGCAGCGAGAGTTGCCAATAGGTTTCCAATTTTAGTCAGGTTTATAAGAACCTACACAGCTTCTTTACAACGATCTTAAAACCTCGACTTCTAAAATTCCTTTTCTCCTATCAAAGGTTTTATTTTGACTTTGTAAACTGTTTTGAAATGCCGTTTTAGGACTCATTCATATTATCTTATTATGGTCAGTTGAAAAAGCATTTTAAAACCATTTTGCTTCCAGTAAATACATTAAACGGCTAATTGGCATTGAGGAAAGCTACCAAGAAACCAGATAGTTATATAGTAGCCATTGCTAAGATAAATTGGCTTTTTGGCAAAACTGTGATTTCTTGCAATCGCCATATTGAAGTATATGAAATAATTGAAATGTGGCAAAATAAATACACTAAATTTTAAATGTAATACAATTGAACTGTAGATCTGAGACAAATTTCGGTATTCGTTAAGATAACCTTAATGAATTCCATCAATTTTCAGAAGTTTCCTAATTAATTTATCGAAGATATTTCTTTCAATTTTGTTTTTGTTGGTGTAAACTCGCATAATTTGCGAGGCGCATTAATTTTCAGCTCTTATCGTGCCAATATTCACCATAAAATTAAATGCGCATATGATTTGGAGCATGATACGCTATTAAAAAACTTAATTTGTTTCATATAGTTTGCTATCAAACATAATTTCCCGCATACGTAAGCTTTTTCTTAGCCATTATTTACTTAAGAGCAGAGAATCGAACAAAGCAGAAAAAACAACCACAATATTGCCGTGAAATTTGACAGCTGTGGCCATTCGGCCCTATACTGGTTTTGATGGCGGCCAATAGGTTTTATGTTGGTTCTCAAGTGGTCATAACATCTTTCACTAGAACATTTTCAACATCTGTATGGTCTTGGAAAGGTTTTATTAATTTTTTTCATTTGTTTATTAAAAGAACTGAAATTGCTACTTGGGATACTATCTAAAAGAGCTGCGACAACACACATGAGCTGGGAACAGCTTTTATTGTGACGGGCGATACGCAGAGGCGCGTGATCGGTTGGATCAAGGGCCGATTCTTCAACTTCAGCATAATCAAAGTGCACAGCCCTCACTCCGGAAGCTTTGGTGATGACAAGGACGCATTCTACGCGCAACTCGAACGTGAGTACGACCGCTGCCCAAGCCATGACGTCAAGATCATCATAGGAGACCTTAACGCTCAGGTAGGCCAGGAGGAGGAATTCAGACCGACGATTGGAAAGTTCAGCGCCCACCAGCTGACGAACAAAAACGGCCTACGACTCATTGATTTTGCCGCCTCCAAGAACATGGCCATTTGTAGCACCTTTTTCCAACACAGCCTCCCTTATCTGTATACCTGGAGATCACCACAGCAGACGGAATCGCAAATCGACCACGTTCTGATTGACGGACGGCACTTCTCCGACATTATCGACGTCATGACCTATCGTGGCGCTAACATCGACTCCGACCACTACCTTGTGATGGTAAAACTGCGCCCAAAACTTTCCGTCATCAACAATGTACAATGAAGCAACCGGATATCGCCTCAGCATACGCGCAGAATCTCGAGGCAGCATTGCCAGACGAGGGCGAGCTCGATGTGGCCCCTCTAGAGGACTGCTGGAGTACAGTAAAAGCAGCCATTAATGACGCAGCCGAGAGTACCATCGGGCACGTGAAACGGAGTTGACGGAAAGAATGGTTCGACGAGGAGTGCAGAGCGCTTCTGGAGGAGAAGAATGCAGCGCGGTCGGTAATGCTGCAGCAAGGAACCCGTCAGAACGTGGAACGTTATAAGCAGAAGCGGAAACAGCAGACCCGCGTCTTTCGGGAGAAAAAACGCTGCCTGGAAGAAGCGGAGTGCGAGGAAATGGAACTGCTGTGCCGTTCTCAAGAAACACGGAATTTCTACCGGAAGCTCAACGCATCCCGCAACGGCTTCGTGCCGAGAGTCGAAATCTTCAGGGATAAAGATGGGAGCCTCCTGACGGACGGACGTGAAGTGATCGAAAGGTGAAAGCAGCCCTTCGATGAGGACCTGAATGGCGTGGAGAGTGTAGGCATGAGAGACAACAGAGGAAACGACTACGTCAGTGCAGCAGAGGAAGGAAATGATCCATCTCCCACTCTGAGGGAAGTTAAGGATGCCATCCACCAGCTCAAAACCAACAAAGCAGCTGGTGAAGGTTGTATTGCAGCTGAACTCATCAAGATGGGCCCAGAAAATTTGGCCACCTGCTTGCAACGGATGATGGCCAGGATCTGGGAAACCGAACAGCTACCGAAGGAGTGGAAGGAAGGGGTTATCTGCCCCATACATAAAAAAGGCGATCATTTGGAATGTTTCATGTTTCATTGACAGCCGATCTACAATGGACCAGATCTTCGCCGTAATGCAAATCCTCCAAAAATTCCGTGAATACCAGGTCCCAACGCATCACCTGTTCATCGACTTCAAGGCGGCATACGACAGTATCAACCGCACAGAGCTATGGAAAATTATGGACGAAAACGGCTTTTCTGGGAAGCTGACCAGACTCATCAAAGCAACGATGAACGCGTAAGGGTTTCGAGTGAACTATCCAGTTCATTCGAATCTGGTCGAAGACTGCGACAAGGTGACGGACTCTCATGCCAACTATTCAACATCGCTCTGGAAGGTGTAATGCGACGGGCCGGGCTCAACAGCCGGGGTACGATTTGCGGACGAGATGGACAAACGCGAAGCAGCAAAGGTCGGACTGTCGGTGAATGCGTCGAAGTACATGCTGGTAGACGGAACCGAACACCACTTGATCCACCTAGGAAGTAATGCCACGATAGGCGGGGATACCTTCGAGGTGGTGGAGGAATTTGTCTACCTCGGATCCTAACTGACGGTAGATAACAATACGAATCGAGTATTGCTGATTATGTCTTATCCTAAATGTGATGTTGAACAGATAAATGTATGTACGTAATGTACAAGAAAACGAGACGTACCTAACATAGTAATTATTTTAAGAAATCAGCATGTTGAAAGGTGTGATAAAGTCAGGAACTAAAGTATTATTTTCGATTCTAAACTTTCTTTCATTGTTCATTATAACATAATTATTAACAGAGCCATTACTATGCTAGGCTATATAAAACAATTTTGCTATTATCCGGGATCCATAAATAATAAAAACACTGTACGTTGCTTATGTCAGATCAATACACTTTACACTTTCTCAATTACACATGAAAATAAAATAGAATGTGTTCAAAAACAGTTTTTATTATACACACTTCGTAAGTTAGGCTGGACTGTATTTCCTTACCATAGTATGAAGCATGCCTATCAACATTCAAATACTGAAAGAGCGTGGAGAACTTGCGATGGTTTCATTTATAACTAACATTGTCTCACACAGAATTGACTAGATGAAACTATTATCAAAATTAAACTAGTACACACCAACACGTTATTTAAGGCACCGACAGCAAATAATTACCATCGTACGAACTACGGAAAATGTAGACCCATTAATCAAATGATGACCCCTTACATTGCAATAAAATAGATTTTACAATGCTCAAAAAAAATTTAGGCAATATTTCCACGCGCAGTAATAACTAAGAAGCCTTTATATTTAGTTACACAGATAAAAAGAAACACTGAATTTTCTGCGTTATCTAATGCACATAAAGGGAATGCTAGATTTGGCAGAATATAATGGGATATTTCATGTAAATTTAAGCCAGATAACGCCTAAATCTAGCCTGTTGTATGAAAGATTGCAAACAATATCGTTGTTTGCGCTCATTTGGCTTGGAATTACACGAGGGGAAATTTTACGCGCTTGTTAAAATTAATTATTTTTTTCTGTGTAGATCAACCCATGCATACTATATTGTATTAAAACAATTCTAATTTAAAACAACTTAGCGTGTAAGATAATCTATGTAACAAAACGATCTACAAACTCGCTTGACGATAAATTAATTTAAAAAAAAAATTTTAGTTGTTTCAAACTTTAGAAACAACAAGTCATATTCGCCTAGTTAGAACTCTCCAAAAAAAACACCAAACGGCTAATACAACAAACCCCCAGCCAGGATACTGTCTTCGTATAATTGAACAGCAGCTTCAGCAATTCCTACAATCTGCCCTCGTGCATTTGGCCATCAAAAAACTTACCTCTATTCTCAAACAGATGCGGATCACTGCTATATCCAGCCACTGCCAACGGCCATCCGGTCAATCCGAGCAGTCCCATCAGCAGTCCCCAAAGCACCATCATCAGGTAACGAAAATTGCACTTCATTATTCCTGTTTGCTTTACTCATCAATCGCATCACAGAGACCGGTGTTGGACACTCTCACTCGCACACACCCACAGCGTAAATGGTTCACATTCCCCGAGGCTCGGGTTCAAAAAGGTATCTAAACACCACTGGCTGACACCGGCCGCCGGACTAAAGTTGAGTCCTTCTGGGCTTCTTCACTGTTGACCATCCGTTATTCCCCCCGGAACGAACCGATGCATTGCTCCGGCGGCAACGGCACGCTGTCCACACTTCTTCAGATGTTCGCTGGGAACATCCGGGCACATCTCCAAACTGACACGAGGCACCTCACTCGCTTCGAACTTTTTCACTCTCAATTAATCCAATTAGTAGGTCACCTTTTTAGTCACAAACACTCTCTTCCGCCTCCGATAAAAACAAACATCGAAAACTCGAATCTCACATCGTGGGACGGCTCGTATTCAATTTTCCTCCGCTCGAGCGACGAAGAAGTCGAGGCAGAAAAAAAAAACTCCCGTCCAAATCCCTCGGAGGACAACGCTTGGAGCAATTTCCGTCTTATTTGGCCCTCAGCTCGTTACACTGATTAATTCATTGCACTTCCGAGCAGACACTTTTATTGGTAAACAGATCTATCTTCCGACCCGCTGCCGTAGACTACTGCGACTTGAGCGACCGTTCTATCTCCGGTACGAATCGACGGCCAACTGAATGCCATGCCATCAGGTTTTTCGCGAAAAAATAGAACTCAAACTGCAAACTGCTCATCAATCGCGTTAAAAATCAAACAACAATTTGCTCAGCTCTACTACCACTCACTCCGGTTCCAGCTTGAATGCTTAGTGTATTAAGAACGTTGAACGCCCGCCGCCCCAGGTCCACGCAAGAGTTCACTCGGTTCAATTTCACCTGTATGTTTGAATGAGTCGCACCCTTCTGGCAATGTCCCCTCCCCTTCGCGCCGCTCAGCACGCGTTAGTTTGTGTTGTTTAATTCAATTGTTGTCATGGTAGCAGAACGTAAACTGAAATATGTACAAGGGTATGCACATTCATACAAGCCTGTCATTGTGTGATGGCTTTTATTGAAGTTACAACATGGGTTTTCCGATGGTTCCCTGTATGAAAATATATCGATATGGTTATTGAGATCATGTAGTTAAGTTTTTCTAACTCGGTATTGAAGAATTTCTAGATATCGCGCTGGTGACGTTAATGTATTGGTAAGTATGTTGCTAAATAGGCTAAGTTTTTATCAAGTAAATTACGATACCGGATAGGATAAAATGACTGTTATCTGTAACGATGCCTTTGATGCATAAACGCATGAATTTGTAAACATGAAGAAAAATCATGAAATCAGTTGGCAAATTTATAAAAATTTACACGGCTTGAAAGAAACATGTAATTTTCTTTTGTTATCGAATGCACATACAGGGTGTTCGGTTCCTTAGGTAAAATCTTAAAGTTTACGGGGTATATTGAACATTTAATGTTTTGGTATATTTTAGTCTTGAATTGGCTGTAGCTCAAAATATATGTTACTAAGCAAGTAACAAGTCCTTAATTCGAAAGTTAAGGAAATTATATAGATTACAGTTTTATTTAAACTTTGAATAATTATCATTAAGTGTCTTCTTAGAGATAAACAAATTTTAAACATCTCATTTTTAAGGTTTTTTTTTTCAAGTTTTTTGTTTGCATAAAACACGTTATAAACAGCAAACAAAAAGCGAATAAACGCTCAATTTTAAAAAACTAGACCAAACATGGCTAGAGGAAGCCTTTTTTTATCCGATTATGGCCCTAAATTAAAAAATTAAGCTTTTATTCGTGAGAAATAGTCGTTTAAATATTGGTTTGCTTAAGGCAGATTCGCCCATTTCGCAATTTTCTCCCGATTTGAGATATGAAATTCTTCTTTTTGGACGTCCTGAGTACAGACATTACCATGGCGGAGTTGAATTCGTGAATTTTTTTATCTGTTAATTGGAGGCACAACTTGTCGCATCCAAAACAGTATTGCAAAAAACCAAGCGGGATGGAAAGTATGTGTCAAAGAGAAAGTTGTTGAACACTTTTAAAGCCATATTTTTGTACAACGGATAATATATGGAATGCTAGATTTGCTATAAATTCATGGGATACATGAAGTTAATTTAAGCCAGAAAGCATTTTAAGGACTGTATCAAAAACAAACTGGCTACACGTTTTTTCTCATAGCACGAAATAAAAAAACAACAAGTTTATATCCTAAACAAAATAAGTAATGAAACACAAATATTTCCAGAATTTTCTGAGTTTGGATTTGATTCTACTCATGAGGTTTTGGACAGTGGCATTTTATGGTAGCCGCAGTTAAATTCTTTTAGAATTCCTCCATGGTCTTGCACTCCTTACCACTCTTCTTAAAGTTGCGCTTGGCGAACGACGAAGCTGTGGACAATTGAGAGGATTGATGCTTTCTCACGTAAATCTACTCTAATTTCTTGCATTCATTGCACTGTTTTTATGGCGTAATTGGCTGACGCCGTAATTGGTATAACGGAAGCTTCCTTTTCTGCAAACACTCACTACGGTGAACTTCGGCATTGATCGCACCTTTAGTATATGAAATCGATGATTTGGAGCCGAAACAATTTGCATGCCATAAGAGAAACTTCTGGCCAAATTTTTCAACCTCGAAAGGCTTTTCGGACATGCTCACATCTTTGCCGATGTCCTTGGTGTAAAATTGCGGTCCTGGAAACGTCCGGAAGTCCTCTTTTACATTTGTTTCGTCATCGATCAAAACGCAGGCTGACGGTTGTTGTAAAAGTCGGCTGTATAATATTCTGGCTCTGGTTTTTACCCTGATTTATTTCTCAGCACATAATTTTGCTATTTTCTGCTTCTATATGTCCTCAGGTTGTTGAGCTTTTCGATTTTTTGCACAATTTCGACGAAGATATCAGGCTTTTTTACTAAATAAAAAATCGACATCGATCTGTTCCGAAGGATGAAGTTGACTACCTTGCGATCCAACTTTTTTTCATCGAACGAGTTTATATCTGTAAATGTAATCTAATCGGTTTTTGTTTCTTTTTGTAGATCCAATTAAATAATTGTTCTATATTAAATCGTCTACCTGTTAGGATCATCATCATCATCATTCTTTTCATCTTTTTTCTCTATTGTGAATAACAAAGGGTGCAAAAGCATTGTCCATGGAATCTATTGATCAATACACAAGATAATTACATCTTCTTTCGGTCTAAGCTGTAATCAGAGCCACCCCAAGAAACACAAAACCCCCATAACTGGTTGCAGCGACTTGATTGTGACTTAATTGAGTAGCATTGAAGTAACATCAACTTAATTGCAACAAGTGTGCAGCTAGGGACATATCCAATTGTTAAGCCTTGATAAACCAAAGAGATAGTCGATCAACAGAGATATGCCCTTTTTTAAAGTTACTCGAAAAACGGTGAGTTGACTTCTTGAAATGAATAGTCACCCACAATTGATACGTTGCGGACGCGTTGACGTAAATTTGACAGAAAACCTATGGGAAAACTGTCAAATTCACGCAAACGCATCCGCAACGTATCAATTGTAGGTGACTCTTAAGGGTACCATCCAAATGTTCAAAAACCACGTAGACTCATTTCTGAAAATTTCATGTAGATGAATTCGTGTATCCTGGCTCATTGGTGACCACCGATAACGACAACAACAGAGAGTAACAAAGGCACATTATGGCTGACAATCGTGCCTACTCGTTCACCGAACTACAAAATTGATCATCGATAGTCCCCCACGGTCACTATACATGGACTCTGCTCGTGTAGCACCTACGCAGTGTTCCCCGATGATGAATTCCGATATGTTTGTTCTTCGAGACATCCTTCTCACGCAGCCACGTGTGCACCACTTGAATTTTCACACTCTTTTCAATTCGCGGTTGCTCGAAAACGATCATTGTTCATCGAAAGATCCAGAACTGATCAAGTAATTGGCAGATTAACGCGTCGAATGTAGGTAGACTTAGACCAATAGTCTTACGCATGTATTTTTGTGTAAGAAGATCATAAGCGTCGCCAGTTTTTTTTCTGTTTTTTTTTTCGATACGATCCTTATTCAGGTTTATTGTATGATAGCAAACAATTTCGTGATTTACGCTTGTTTTGGCTTGAAATTGAACAAGGGTAAAGTTCATCCATCTGTTAAATTTCATTATTTGATTCTGTGTTTGACATCCGAATAGAGATAGCATGATGTAGTAGACATTGTCTGATGATATCAAATTTGTAATAGAGCTAAAGAGACGGTTTTCGGAGGTTCACTGGTCCCTATAGAGTTGTCTATTTATGAAAATAGTCTTAGAGCTCTGAAGTTTTTTCTAAAGAACTTCCAAACATACAATTTGAATGTATTCCCACTTGTGATCTGGAATTTAGCATTTACGGCCGTATAGACTGTTTCCGAAAATACACACACTTTCAAAATATTAAAAATGTGTTTCTTTTTTCAAGATTTCAATTATTTTATATGGCAAATTATATCAACAAAAATAACATTGTACTCTTCTTTAATCGAAATCTCTGATTATAACCGTTGTTTTTATGCTATAATGTACAGTGTGTCTCACAATAGGTGTCACCTTTTTTTCAGTCTTGTTTTATTTCAGCTGGATAATTTTAAAAGCGGAATTGATTATACCCGTTTTGAGATAAATAAACGATTCTGTTTGTTTATATGTATCAGCTACTGGTTGATATTTGGGACCAAATTCCTCAGGAAATCGAGATTGCCCACTGCGATGGGTTTACAAAGCGTTTTCACAAAGTTATCAAGAAAAAGGGCGAGAGATTGAAATTTAATTGATATGGTTTATTTCTTTAACATGTATCTTTCAAATGAAAAATGAATAATATGATTTGGTTGATTTGTTTTACAGCAATCTCATTTTGTTTTAGTGACACCTATTGTGAGACACCCTGTACAGAAATGTGTACCGTTAACATAAGGTGTGCTTGTATTTTCTGGAACAGTCTATAAAACACCTAAAATATTGAAAAACAAGCTGGCAGAAGATAAGCGGATCAACAGATGTCGGCCCCTCTATTGCCCAAAATCTTATTAGTAGTATGAAGAGTAAAGAGCGGGCATTCGGTCATGGATCAAATAAACCAATGAATTGAATTTTTGATGATTATTTTCATGTGTCTTATTTTTCAACGTAGGACTACGTTTCTCTTTTACTATACTATACTTACTAAATTTTACTACACCGGGTGTCATTTAAAAAATGAGAGCGTTTTTTTTTTCACACGGAAAAGTTACTCAATTTTCGTAAAAGTGAATCTACTCAATTTTTGAGTAGATCCACTTTTAGGAAAATTGAGTAACTTTCCGTGTGAAAAGGGAAAGTAATATGAAAGGAAGAGAGGGTGTTTTGAGCGTGTAGCATACTGTAATGTGTATAATAAGCTTATGCTCTATGTCACAGTGCCACTTGCGCTGAACATCATATGACAACCTACTGTCAATACATTGCGCCAACCGCCACTGCTTCCTCCTCATTCTAAAAGCTCGAACGCAGTGATTTCGAGAACCATTTTCACAGGGCTGTCGTCCGCCATTCTTACGACATGCCCAGCCCATCGTAGTCGACCGATTTTTGCGATGTGTACGATGGGCGGTTCTCCCAGCAACTGGTGCAATTCGTGGTTCATTCGCCTCCTCCACGTTCCGTCTTCCATCTGCACTCCACCGTAGATCGTACGCAGCACCTTCCGTTCAAAGACACCAATGGTTGGTAAAGGACTGGACAATGCGTACCATTGGTACTTCGCGTACCTGCAGGTATAAATAGATCCAACTGTGATCCTTAGCCCCTTGTCCAGTAACTGCTATCCCTACCTCCCCGTGGTTTATTAGTAACCATTAGAACGATCGGGTAACCAACTCCGGTGGGACCTTGGTCAAATGCTGACAGTAAACGGGGGGCTGCCCTATTCAAAGGGTGCAGTCTATCTGAGCGTCTGTTCTCCATGTCAGAGGCGGTTCAAAACAGCGTCTGTTCTCCATGTTAGGAGCGGCTATTCGTCGACCTTATGCCAGCGTGGGACTCTAAACAGTGCTCTGCATGATGGTCCACCTGCGATACAGGGGGTTGTGGATGGCCCAACAAGCCGGCCTTGAAAAATCAATGTAATAAATAATACAGAATTCAATACAGACCGGGGCAAAGCGACAAAATAAGGACTACGATTGGAAACTCGAAACATTGAACTACAAATCACTCTGCTTCCCTGTCTGCGATAGGATAATCTACGACGAACTTCAACCACGTTCCTCCAACTAACCGAATATGAATATACCCAAGTAGCACACTACGATCATAGTGAGTTGTAGTTACTTGATTATGACTTAGCAAGTCATATTTATGTTATTTCTACTGAATAGCAACAAGTGTGCTACAAGGGTATCGTTGCCAAGTCCAAGTTTGACATTCCAGAGGATGTTCGGAAGAGGAAAATGTCAAATCTTACCAAAAATTCCTTATCTTGTAGCCAATATGCGGTAGCAGCGCACTTCCCCCATCTCTTCTGGAACAATAAATGATGAAATATATGAGCAAGACTGTTTTCAAAAGCAACTCTTGCCAATAACCGCACCACTGTACTAAGAACATGTTGTAGCTGTAGTGAAGTGTTCTTTTTGTGCCAAAAGACAAGAATTATCCGAATTCAACAGAACTTCATCCGATTGAAAAATGCTGAACTATCATGAAGGCGAGACTTCATAATAATTTTGAAATGATCTAAAATAAGCTTTAATTGTAGAAAATTCATGTCCAATCTCTCAAAATAACCCGACAAGAGGTCGAATTTGGCAAACAATTTTATGTGTGCTTTTTTCCGTGAGTATATCCAATACATGAGTAATGTTGCAACGTAGTCCGCACATGTGATGTTTGTTAATTTAAATATTTCTGCCCAATGGTCTTCTATCTTGTATGGAAATTGTGTAAGACGGCTTGAAAGATTAGGCTATCGTTGAAGTGACTGTGGAAAAAAAAATGTTCTGTTCTAGGCAATAAAAACAGCAGAATTTTCGAGTACATGATTGAAGAAAAATGGACATACGACATAAAGACATACGGGATCCAGTTCCTATCACTTCGAAGTTTTCTGAACACAAACCTCAAATCGACAAAGATTTTTCATTAGGGCTTAACTGACAAACGTAAACAATGGCTTCTTCCGTAAATTTCTCGTGGCACAAAGGCTACCAATGTAAGCTTCCAATTCTATCGTATAGGTGAGCTCTTCCTCTTCCAAATGACCGTGGTTGATTGATTGGGCGTGTTTTCAATGACAAGAAATTCGCAGAAAAAGCCATTATTTACGTTTGTCAGTTAGGCCCTAATGAAAAATCTTTGTCGAAATACTAATAGGACATCAGGCGAGGAATTTTCAAGTAATTGCAGCGTTAGTATCAAAAATCGTAAAGTGATAACGAACCTAACCTACAAATCATATGGGAAAAGGACTCCCTCCAGTTTCACCTTACCGGAATGGCCCTCTATTGAAGTTTTTTTTTTTGGTTTGTTTTGTTGAAGTCAATGAAGTAGATATGCAAATTTATAAATGTAGTTCTCAGCATTTGGTATTTTGCTCATTTTTTACTAAAATGGTTTATGATAAAGGGTGTCCACGATGAAATTGCCACACTATGAAATTGCTCTAACTTTTTAACCGTTGAGAGGAATTTGATGAAAATTTGGGTGGATTTAGTTCATAGTGCATTATTTACATCCTGCAAGTTTTAAAGTCCTGTGTTCAAAACTCGCGGAAATGGAGTCGAAAGAACAGCTCGTGCGTGATAAAATCTTGCGCATTCATCACGAGAACAAGGATCTCTCGCATCGTTCCATCGCTTAAACGTTGGGAATCGCGAATTCCACGGTGTCGCGAGTGATTAAGCGGTTCAAAGAACGGTTGACCACCGATCGGAAGCCCAGAAGTGAAGAAAAAAGTATTCCGTACAACACCAAAAATCACAACCGCGTAGTTGGGGCCTTCAACCGAAATCCGAACGCCTCCGTTCGGGATGTGGCTAAGAAGCTGCACCTAAGCCGAAGTTTTGTCCAGAAGGCCAAAACTAAGGCTGGGCTTCGAACGTTCAAGGTACAAAAGGCCCCTAATCGCGACGAGAAGCAGAACAAGTCCGCCAAAACCCGTGCCAGGAAGTTGTACCTCAACATGCTGACGAAAGTTGAATGCTGCATCATGGACGACGAAACATATGTGAAGGCCGACTTCAAACAGATCCCCGGCAACTTGCTTTTCACGGCCAAGGATAAGTTCAGCGTTCCGGAGCATGTCCGCACTCACAAGATGTCCAAATTTGCGAAGAAATTCCTGGTTTGGCAAGCCATCTGCACGTGCGGGAAGCGGAGTGCACCTTTCGTGACCCAGGACACGATGAACGGACAGGTGTACATAAAAGAGTGCCTCCAGAAGCGGCTGCTTCCTCTCCTGAAGGCCCACAACGTCCCAACAATCTTCTGGCCGGATTTGGCCTCATGCCACTACTCCAAGGACGTGCTGAAGTGGTATGCGGACAATAAAGTCAATTTCGTGCCGAAAATGTTCAACCCTCCCAACACTCCGGAGCTCCACCCCATCGAGAAGTACTGGGCGATTATGAAGCAGCACCTTCTTAAACGAGCTAAGGTAGTAAAGACAGTCGAGGAACTGAAGAAAGTATGGGTTTACATGCAAAAAAACGGTTGATTCACAGGTTGTGCAGAATCTTATGGCCGGGGTTAAGGCCAAGGTGCGGGCATTTGCGTATGGACTGTAAATAAAATACGAGTAAAATGGTAAAATGAAGTTTAATAGTTATTTCTCAATCCCTGAAAATTTGATGGCAATCGGATGAAAACTCGAATTTTGCGAATCAATTTTGTGTGTGGCAATTTCATCGTGGACACCCTTTACCGTGTCCATAAATTTCGACGGAAAACTAGTTCAAAGGTTCATGCATATTTAGGTTGAAGGATTCATCACCATTTTTCCGTCATCATCACAATATCTAAAGCAGTGTTTTTCATTTTCTGGAAATGAAAATGTATTCACTGTGGTCCGCATAGCGAGAAGAATACAGTGAATAAATTTTCACGAACTATGTTTTTATTTTGAACGAAAAAACTGCTTAAGAATTTTTGATGATGACTGAAAATTGATGGTGAATCCTTCAACGTTATGCATTAAAATAATGGACTTGATTTTGATTCCATGCGATTACACTGCCACCTAGTGGTGAGTCAATCTATGCATCGCCAATTGTAGCTAGCCAATTGTGTAAAGAAAAAAAAATGACGGCGTTATCAGCTGATTTGCAGTAGCCTTGGCTATTACAGACAAGATTCAACGCTTCGTACTGACAGCTTCTCCCTGGAGCCAAGACGTTGGACATCGTGATACACGTCGTATCCACCAGGTATAGCCGATCCAGTATTAACAACATTCTCTCTCTTCTTGAGAAATGTCAGAGAGTCGAACGGAAACCTGGGGCCGTATTTTGGATCTCGAAACGAAGAACATTTTCTCACAAGCGTTCGTACAAAAAGTCGTTCGTTTCGAGATCCATAATACGGCCCCTGGTTCTGGCCGACTGACAGTGCTGCGCGACCGTAATGTTCAGCAGAAACATAGTAGAAAGGCTGAGGACAAGGAGGCATTATTGTTCTGCGCCTTGGGCTGTGACATTGATGGAACTGATCAAATGGTGAAGAAGTACTTAGGCAAGATGGACATTGCTGTGCGAAAGTGTCAGTCGAGGCAAGCCCTGTCTGAGGAGTAATCACTCAGAAGAAGGGGCTGATGGTGCTGGTGAAAACATCTTCTTGACGCTGAACGGCAGCGACTGACAGGGGACCAGCAACTTAACGTCGCTCACCAAGAAGATAAATTAACCGTGCAGCGCATTGTTGTTGATATTTTGAGCATGCGACGCCTCCGCAAAAGTTCAGTTTTGTACAAAAAGACTATAGAAAGAAAACATGATTTCCAAGCACAAAAGGCCATGTATTCTCTAGTTACGTCTCCGAGCAACTTTTTCCTTTTCTCCATACTCATGATTCCATTTTTGTGAAAGTACATCAAATCCCTTAAGACTTTAAAAAAGTGTCCGACTAAGGAGCTGGAAGTTATCCCTCCGGTAGCCTATATGAATATGTTTCACAACTGTGGAACACATTTGACAGTTGAGCTCACAGGAATAAGAAATCAGCAACCTTGCCAATATAGATTTCCTGGTTGCCCAGCTCAGCAGAAAATAACAAGTTAGGCTGTCAACACATCGGCACCTTCGGCAAATTACGGAAACTCCTAGAACATTTAGACACACTAAAAAAAATAGCACACGAGAAAAATGTGCTGAGCGATCCACCCCTTGGTGGTATCTTAAATTTGTGCGTTCAAAAATTTGAAGTAACGATACAAATCGCCTATGACATGTGGCCATTCTTGTATTGTAGCGATCTTTACCTGAAGCAGAGCTTAAAAATTCGGCCAAAAGATCAGTTTCATCGATTCTTTTCTTCGGCTTATTCTCAGGTTATTCACAGTTAATCCTTTGAATTGATTACTCTGCCTCCTGCTTCGACTTGTAAGCTTGCTTAATGAACAACAAATACCAAGGAAAAAGCCATGTTATTTACAGTAGAGAGAATCGATGAAGAGAATCGGTCAACGAGAATAAGTTCTTTTCAAATGTGACGTGAGAATCACTTCAAAAGATAACTTTTGCCATAACAAGCTGTAAAATGTAATCGGAAAACATTTTTCAACATCTATCGAAAAATCAGTGGGAAACCTCAAAGCTGAGAGGCACCTAGAAATGTTTGACAAAAGTATCTCAGTTTATATAGTGCTAATCGAAATTTGATCAGATCTCGGTTTAGTAAAATTCGATTTTCCACTATCCAGATAATCGCACTGTTCAGTGGATTCATCACACCACTACAAAACCATTAACTAAAGTGTAGGCGGTACTGAATCTACGGTAACCTCGCCAATACTACATAGTTAGGCAAGTGTCCAGACAAAACAGAAATCACCGCGGGAAAACATCGCATTCGAACACTACTACAAAAATCCCACCAACACCCACTACGCCATTCCAACCATTACCGCTCGATGACGACCGACGCAGCATGCCATGCTAAGAATGCAAGTAACTCACTCTGGCCGTTGCGACCCGTCGAATTGTTGAATGTTTGGAATGTGTTGTCTTTATTTTCCAATACCACCACCCAACTACCACCTTATTTTCAGAACTTTGAGCACGTCTCTTCGGCGTGAATTCGAGTATGTATTGGTTTTGTTTACACTTTTCGAATATAATGCACCGAATAAAATACGTGATTGAAAATTTGCTTATGCCCACCCTTCCATACTTCCCGTATCTTCAGCAGAACATTTGACATGTCGGTGGTTGTATGAATGCGTTGGGGTAAGGGCTGCCCTCAGTGCTGCTTTGCTGTGATGCAGAATCTATCAGGCGGTGGAATAAAGGCAACGCGAACTGCAGCTGCTACCTTGACGTGCTTTGGCGAAATGTAAAACTGTGTCACCTAGTTTGGAAAACGGCGATGCACAAAATTTGCGATTGAATTGGGCTTAACGTTTGGGCGGGTGCGTTTTCCAAACATTGATTTTATTTTCGAATTGAGAGTCAAGCACGTGATGGTTTGTAGTATACTTGACCCGATTGAGGAATGTAGGAAACGTTTTCGCGGGAATGAACCAGCCTTTACAACGAGTCACTTGTCAACTTGGAAAATGTAGCTCCATACACTGAAACTGTTTCATGTAATTCTAAGCTGGGTCCACGTCTGCGTAAGCGTCGACTTAGAAATTATTCAAGCTTAACGGGCTGACGAAGCGTCGATGGGACGGCATGTCGAGATATTGGTAGTAAAACAACTTGGATTGCGTTACCCCTGTCATTGATCAATGAACTCCATTGTCAACGCTGTTTCATCGTTGTGGGTTGGGTTTGTAATGATGAAACTGCTATGCAGTAGAGTGGCTATACACTATATAGTCACCATTCACTTAATAGTAATATAATCTATACTTGATTTGGGGCCATTGGGCCGAATGCCATTAGACCGAAGGGTGTTAATCCGTATAGGTCAGTAGGTCGAAATGGGTTAGAAGACTGAAATCCATTAGGCTCATCATGGATCAGCAGGCCGCATTCAGGAAAGTAGAAGATTGAAACTAATATTTTGTGAAATTTTTGCTAACGAACTTTCACAATTCCTTCCTTAAACTATAACCAGTTTCAACACATTTAACCAGATGTGCTACCAGATCATGAGGGAAGTTTGAGTTCATTAT
>JASCZW010003892.1:0-119053 GCA_034211315.2 Aedes japonicus
ACTTCTTTTCAAAGCTTATTTTCAAATCCGTAACATGCCGGTGATATGTATAGTTTTCTCCACATGTAGCAAATAACGTTCGTCAAAAATGGTCTTTAAAAAATAATAACAGATGATAGCAAAATCAGTCAATCTTGACTAATGATGACTTAAATGACTTAAACTGAAACTTAAATGATAACCAAGATATCCGAACATGTTACTAATGTGTTATCAGTTTATTATTTTACTTTGCTAGGAGTACTGTCTCCTTGCCACTAAATTATTCTTACAACAAACATACGCTGTTCAAATGGAAGCAAGTCCAAAACTGAATCATTTAATGTATTAATCAACGAAAGCACAGCAGTTTCCAAGCTTGTCCGTTAGGGTGAGTCAACTTTTAAACCAGTTTCCCCAACTGCAATTCCTCTTCATTCGGAAAAATATGTTAACTTGCGAAAATATTCCACAGTTCCTAAGGGAACAACATGTCGGCTGATCGTCGGAACTCCGCGAAAGTGACCCACCCTAATCCGCATGATCTTATCTTCGCCCGGCTGACCGAATTAGTAAGCTCCGTGAAAAATTCTCAACCAACTCATGCTCACCAGCTACGAATGACATCCATCGACTCATTCATTCGTTAGTATTCGTCCAAAGTCGTCGCTTGCACCATCCAACATTACCTATCTGCTGCTGTTGAAAAAACCTACCTGTAAAAATACTCACTTTCCAACATTCCAAACCACCAAACGATTGCACCACCTACGAAGGGAAGAAGCCAACCTGGTCGTTTAGTGTTGCACTGCGCTTCGTCGGCTCCGAGTCAGGTTTTCCTCAGCTCCCGTAAATTGTCGACTAAACCCGCCGCGAACGAACGCAATCTGAGCTGAGCCGCGGGAAATATGATTCCCCTAATCCACATCGCTGCGTATTCGGTGATCGCTTTCATCGGTTTCAAATTGCTAAGGTAGACCGGTCGCCGCTTGTTCGTCACATCTCGTTCAAGGTCACTAATTACACGATCGATGTTTGTGTTGCAGATTGTTCATCGAAGGAGGCCAGTTTCGGAAGGATACACGTTGCGATGGTAAAGTGATTTTGATTACCGGTGCCAACACGAGGGATCGGCAAGGAAACTGCCAAAGAGCTGCCGAAGCGTGGTGGAAAGGTTTACATTGCATGTCGCTCGCTGGACAAGGCCAATCAGGCCCGGGAGGAACTGATGACCAGAAACGGGAAGACCGAGATCCACGTGCGACAGTTGGATCTTTCCTCGTTGGAGTCGGTGAGAGCATTTGCCAAGGGTTTCCTTCAGGACGAACAGCGGTTGGACATTCTGATCAACAATGCCGGAGTGATGGCCTGTCCGAAGGCTTTGACCAAGGATGGGTTCGAGCAACAACTGGGAACCAATCATTTGGGGCACTTTCTGCTCACGAATTTGCTGCTGGATCGACTGAAGGCGTCCGCACCGTCGAGGGTTGTGAATCTGTCCAGCCTGGCGCATCGGTACGGAACAATTAACAGACGTGATTTGAATAGCGAACAGTCGTACAACCAGGTTACCGCGTACTGCCAGAGCAAGTTGGCCAATGTGCTCTTTACGCGGGAGTTGGCCAAGCGGCTGGAAGGAACCGGAGTGACAACGTATGCGGTGAGTGTGTTCAGTATGGGGCAGTGGTTTTTTTTAACAGTGTGAAGAGAGCGGGTAATGGATTAATTAATTAAAACGGTCGTCGTTGGATGATGAAGATAGAGGTCAGTTAACAGCTTTTTTTGGAACGGTAAAGTGTGAAGCAACTGTGAATCATAGTCTGTGATAACTTTCTCAATGTGGAACAAGTTTGATGTGTTTGAGGTCGTGAACGGAATCGTGGTTCAAGAGAGGTAAAAATTACCAAGAATGAACATGTGTTGTTGCGAATTGAACGAATGCAATCCCAGTACAGATTGACGCAAGGATGGTTCATGTTCGTCTGATCATTCTGGATAAAAAGAAAAACCAGAATTGCACTGCAACATTGTTACTCATATTGCTTTATTGTACTCGTGTAGCTCTGAATAATTAACTACAAGCTGGAAACCCAAATTGAGTTTGAGTTCATATAGAAATCAAAATAAGATGTTACTCCGTTAAAATATTAAAAGATCAAAATTTATTGCTGTAACATCAAATTTAAAACTGATCCTGCTCTTCACATTGGGACAAATTGAAAAGTCAATTTGCTGTTATTTTGTTCAGTTGATAGAAAAACGAGTATTCCACTTTTGAGCGAACAATGAAAACACAACTAACTTTCTGGCAAACTGAGAAGCAGAGACGAGCCTTAATACCACGAGACTATACACGCATGATAAGTGATGTCAATTGAAAGTGTATAAGAGGCATGTTTTTCTCGACCAATAGATCATTGCACGAAGGCGTCATCAATGCAGTTTTGACAGTTCCGGGAGCTTGTTTACGTGGACTTTCGGTGGAATATTTTCAGTAAGATCGGTTTGAGATTTTGTGCTCAGAATTTGTTGCGATTGAATTTAACTTGCCGGAAAGCAGACATTAGTGCTTATTTTACATCATTTCCGAATCTAATCATACAGAATCCGGAAAAAGCCAATGAAAAATTTCGTTTGAGCGGTCCAAATTCTAACACCTTGTAAACAAGCTCCTATCTGAACTGTAAAAAAGTGAATTCGGTGCAATGATCTACACTTAATAATAAATCATTTGCACGATTTTGCCATGGATATGCAGTCTCGGATATGCTTTGTGGTTCTATGGTTCCGATCGTATAAAATCATATGGATAATTCCCCGGAGTGTATTTTTGTGATTCACGTAATAGTTTATCATATATTCTGAATCTGTCCGGTATTCAGAAATCCTGGCATCCCAGCTGAATACCGCCCAGGTTTGTTTTTTATGTCCAGGAAAACAACAAAACAAAACAAAACCTAGCAGCAGTTGGGTGAGTTCCTTATCTATGAACTGAAGGATGGCAACGACTGAAATCTTCACACATATCATATGAATACTCTTGAGAAAGAAGCCAGGAAAATGTTGCAATTATTTACCAAAAGATTTTTGGAGGAAAACCTAACAAACATATAATATGATTAAAAGTAAACTTAAATTTACGTAGAAATTAACCATTCATGGGAGAGCCAAAGGTCCAGCCACACAAAGTAGTGATAATATCACACTCGCTCCTCTTTCTATTTAATAGCCGCGTCGTAGCATGCATGTATAAAGACACTAAAGTTGAGTGTGATATTGGCGGGTTGGGCCGCAAATCACTAAAAATTTAATAATAGATAGATTTATTTAATTTTGAAATCATTTAATATTCAATTTGAGGTGAAAGTTTGAACTGTGTCATAGAATTTCATATGCAGTGGACTTCTAGACCGTGGCCATAAGTATTGTGGTTTTGTTGGATGCGGAGGGCCCGTTTAGGAACTTAGAGTATCGTATCACTGGGATTTATCATAGGTGTGTTTGTTCAGGGGTGTTCTGCCGGCGGGCTTTGCCGCAATTTACGCCTAAACGAGGCTAGAAACAGTTTGTAGACGCCTGACATCAAGTAGTTAAGGGACACGACAGGAGGTGTTGTTCATAAATTATAATTTAAATATATGCGGTGTACGACAGCCGACTTTCAAATTATAGTAAATCACAGAGAGATGTTACTTTGATTAAGCAACTATGTTGCGTAAAAACAACATGAAACTTACAGTGCCATCTCAAATAGCCTGGTCACATTTATACGAACTACAGGGAATGGCACTATCTTTTAGGGATTTGCCGTAAATCATTGTAATGAAGAATTGTAAATTAACGATTTTATGATCACTTTCATTTTTTTTAACACAATTTAAAAAACTGATTGAGCGTGTTAGTATAACGATTGTGATGAGGAAACAGGGATAATTTCAAATTAACACTTCATTTGATTACTTTTCAAAATAAGAAATAAAACATTGAAACACTTTTTTTCAAATAATCACTAGTAAACGCGAGTAAATTTCTTCAAACTCCAGACTTGTCTTCTGACAGATAGGACTATTTCGTTGGCGAATTACAAACTTCTTTAGTGTCAAGTGCTCGATTTATGATTTTCTTCTTGTAGTATTTTTAACCGGTTCAAAACGCCCTACCTTATACACCTACCCTAACTTATCCTTGTTTCTTCCCATGGAGTTCATGTGGTCTGAATAGACTAGTTCGCCATTACCCCTCCTTCACCATCGGCTTTGGACTGACTTGCGCTCTTATTGCCCCATCATTTGCTGCAGATTGAAATGAAAAAAAAAATGTTTTGTACCTTTAATTACTGTTCTTTAGACTTTTAAACAGAATTTGAAGTTGATTTTGTCGTATGCTTAGTATTGCGACGAATCAACCATAGACTAACTCTAAGACCAGTCGGCCCCATACAAAAACGATTTTTTTTCTTGGCTCAGTCAGTACTACCACATCGGTCCCAAGCTTAATAATGCGCCCCTCATAATGAACTCACACGAACACACTCTCAAATATTCTATCAAAATAGCACAGCAAATCATAACAAAGGCGCAAATTTGTACAGCTAGGTGCTGGCTTCAAGGTGTACTTCGGATTAAGGGGTTCTACAACAGTGAACCAATTTCAAATCGCTAGTTACATATTGATTGTTGGTATTAGTGCATAAAATTGGAATTCAATCTTAAATGTTTTTTCGACTTGAAAACATTTTAAATGTGAATGTGTAGTTTTGCAATTTGTTACAAAATGTAATATGCAGTATTGGTTTAATTTATTTATTTATTGGTTTATCCCCATGGTTGCATTATTTTTCAATTACACTGTTAAGGGAAACACAGATTGGAAAATAAAGCAATTATTTAAATAATTGACTTAACAACATGCAGATTATTAAAAAACCTTAAAGGTTAAAATCAATTCAAAATATCATGAATCCCATATACTTGTTTGACAAAATATACTGGAACATCATCTAGGTTCTACCATAGACTAACTCTAAGACCAGCAGTTCCCGGACAAATACGATTTTTTTTCTTGGCTCAGTCAGTACTAGCACATCGGTCCCAAGCTCGGTCCAAAGCTTAATAATGCGCCCCTAATAATGAACTCACATGAACACACTCTCAAATATTCTGTCAAAATAAGACAGCAAATCAAAACAAAGGCGCAAATATGTATAACAAGGTGCTGGCTTCAAGGTGTAATTCGGACCAAGGGGTTCCACAACAGTGAACCAATTTCAAATCGCTAGTTGCATATTGATTGTTGATTTTAGAGCTTATGCAAAACACGCCATAACACGTTAATTCAGCGCCAACATTTGAAGTTGCATACAATTTCTTCAAAATGAATATATCAGCGGATAAGCTCCTCTTTCTTAAAGAGTGCTTAATTTGTATTTGTGACCTTTTGTTCAAGAGAAAGTGACTACGAAAGCCATTGTTTACAAAAGCAGATTCGCCCTAATCTAATGTTGGCGCTGAATTGGTGAAATTGGTGAAAGAAAACTGAGCTGCAGTAGATCATTGCACGGAATGTATTAACCTCACTTTTTTGACAGTTCAGGGAGCTTGTTCACAAGGTGTTGGAATTTGAACTGCTAAAACAAAATTTTTCATTGGCTTTTTTGGATTCTGTACGATTAGATCCAAGAAATCATGTAAAAATAAGCACTGGAGACTGTTTTCCTGCAATTTTACTTCAATCGTAATAAATTTAGAGCACAAAATCTCAAACCGATCTTACCGAAAATATTATAAGTCCACGTAAATAAGCTCCCTGAACTGTCAAAACTGCATCGATGACGCCATCGTGCAATGATCTGTTGAAGCGAATGGCGTTATTCTGGTAGGGGAGGAAACCCCGTCACCTTAAGCATTGCGATTTTTTAAAATTAATGTAATACTTCAAATGACAGGTACCCCTTGCATAATCTTTGATGGATTATTACTTTATACGATTTGTACGTTGGAAGTGTCAAAATATGTGTTGTCGGTCAAACAACATACGCAAAACAAACATTGTAAATATTGATGTTTTTCAATCAGTGCGGGTAAGACCGTCACCCCCATGGGGTAAGTTCGTCAGCCAATGGGGAAAGACTGGAATTCATTTTTATTAAAATAGTTTTGAAGATTTCTGCAAACGAAATTTAATTTTGAACATGTAGATATTTTTGATCTCTTGTGATGATTTATTAACCATCTCCATTGGCCATTTCACAAGGGGTCATCCATATACCACAGGGAAATATTTTAGAGTGTTTAAGATACATACATACCCATGTGCCATTTTTTTTTTTTTTGAAATCTGTTTTTATCTGAACGATTAATCTTTTTTTCTGATTCTTGAGCCATCATGATTAGCACGCAGTATATGGACTGCCCTTTATATGGAACAGATTCCGGTGTCGCTAAAATCTCCAGGTTTAAAGCAAGTGTGACAAGCCCAATATTGCCAGAAGTCATTTATTCTCAATCAGGGAAATTTTCACAAGACTTTTGATGTGGGTTTGATTTGAAATTTCCATTCGCACCATTTTTGTTGAACACCGTTTCTCGTCATCCCAGTTTTGATTTCACCACCTTTCCCGGAACATGATCTGCCAACGTAGTTCTTGGAATTTCAAACGCCTTAGCAGCACGATTCACGGAAATCCCGCGATCCACTGCGTCCTTTGCCTGGATCAGCTGGTGATCGGTCCAATTTCCGCAGTGAGTGTTCCATTTGTAGTTGCGTAGCATCTGATAAAACTGGTTAGGTAGTTTCACAAACATCCGCTGATCCAAAGAGCATGACGGTGTTACCCTCGCCGATGAGTGACGGGCTTACCCGAAAGGCACTTTTTTTCTTAATCACACCGTAAATCTTGGATTTCGAGTAAAGTTTATATGATTCAAAGCCTACTTGCCCGTGATTTGAGGGAATGGGAAATGTCAAAGTTTGAACGATTTGATGATTAACACGGATAACATATTCGATTTCCAAACGATCATTATTTGAATTAACAACCCGAAATGTAGTCCTACGTCTATCCGGTTATGTCCACAACGTTACTCACTCCATTTTTAGCTGAATTATTGTAGTATTAACTAGTCGTGTTTTTAGGTTCACCCAGGAACCGTCAACACGGAGCTTCCAAGACACATGGGTACTTTCTTCTTCCTATTCGAACAGTAAGTTAATTATGATCCCTTCTCCCTTGTTAAAGCTAATTTTCGTTGTTTTTTCATTTCTACAGTAACCTAGTTAAACCGATTCTGCGCCTTGCATTTAAAACCCCCAAATCAGGAGCCCAAACCAGCCTGTACACTGCACTGGACAAAGATTTAGCCAACGAGAGTGGAAAGTACTACGCGTAAGTTTCGTCCCCCAGCAAAAAAGCATTCAAGTTAATAAATCAACCCATCTTCCAGAGACTGCCGAGCACAAAAGCCAAGCAAGGAGGGCTGCGATAACGAAACCGCCCAGTGGCTATGGGACGTTAGCGAAAAGATGGTTGGCCTGTCGGAGAAATCTTTGTGACATGAATAAATAACAGCAATCAACCTTGAAAGCTCATCTACATCGCCGTAAATGTGTATTTATTTGATTTGTACAATGTTATCCTAAAGATATTTTTTGTTTTTGGAAATGATCTATCATCCGTTTCTACGCTCTATATGGTATAAAGTTCACCCGAATCAGTATCCAAGATAGGATCCCGTCAAGTGCAATCTGATTCGTCGTAGAAATCGATTCTCTGCTGTTCCAGTGGTGTCCATTATTTTCTAAACAAATATAATTAATACTTAGTCAATTAAAGTACATTCCAACAATTGGATCACATCGGTATGTTACGATCATAGTAGGTCAGTTTGTGGTGGTCGTGGCCGCAGCTTGGAACAGGTGATTACCCCAAACCCACATCGAGGCACATCATCACCACGAAACCGACTATCGTTCCCCACGTTGCAATCAGTCCGTTTCCGCTACGAAAAACAAAAAAGCAAACTCGAATCATTCTAAATGTTAACCGCAATCAAACCCACTCATACATACCTAGCATGCGCTTCGGGTAGAATATCATCCGCCACGATGTAGATCATGGCCCCGGCGGCGAAGGACAGAGCGTACGGCAGGATAATGGTCGCTACACTTACGGCCACCGCTCCTAGGATTCCAAAGATTGGTTCAACCATTCCAGATAGCTGACCGTACCAGAAGCTCTTCCCGACGCTGAAGCCAGCAGCATGGAGCGGTAGACTGACAGCCAAACCCTCGGGGAAGTTCTGAATACCAATACCGATAGCTAGATTTCGAGCTGCTTCAAAGGTCGCCGATTCCGTTGTTCCAATTGCACCAAAACTCACACCCACGGCCAATCCTTCGGGGATGTTGTGTACCGTAATGGCCACCACGAGCAGCATAATTCGCTTCCATTGAGAAAGTTGTGCATCAATCTGGCTTTGACTGGTGTTCGTATACAGTGATTGTTCCTTACCCGAACTGCTGCCCTTCCTACGTTTTCGGGAAACGTTTCCATGTTGGGCATTCAGGCAATCCGCAAAGCTGTCCATTCCTATGGCCATGGAACTGTCCTGGGGATTCGGTGGCACCCCTGCGTAGGAGCTCCTTCCATGTTCAAGCGAGGATACTTGATCATCAATCGCAATATCGGCCTTGTCCTTGTTGGTATGCGTCAAAGCAATCATCATCGTCGGGCTGTTGATCCCCAGGAACGAAATGACCTTATCCGTGCCGTAGACGAATATCGCACCGAGAAGGAATCCAATCGCCACCGGAATGAATGCAAACTCGCCCTTGCTTCCGTACGTGTTGGAACTTTCGGCCAGCTCAATGGCCGGTGCCAACAGAGACCAAAAACTGGCTGCGATCATGACCCCAGCGGCAAACCCGAGCGAAATATCCAGCGATTTCCGTTGATTGCCTCGGAGGAAGATGACCAATGCGGAGCCGAGCGCGGTCAGACCCCATGTCAGCAGGGTTCCCAGCAGGGCCTGCGTCACCGGACCGTAGCCCTGGATCATGGTGGGGGTGGAGGTGGCGGCGACGACGACGATGGGTGTTTTCTAGGGTGAACAGTGGAGGTCCAAGCGAGGAACGAGAGAAGCAAATCTGGAACAACGAAAAAGAAGGAATCAATTTTGTGTCACATGGATGTTTATGAAAAATGTTGGTACAAAAGATGTCAAGATGGATTACAAATGCCATGCACATTATTTCCAGTGAAAACTAGATGTATAGATGCTAATATCACGTAATATAGGTTGTAGTGTGAAGGGAGTGTTGGAGGGAAAGGTTTTTCAATGCTAAAAACTCTTGATCGACGGACTTCATTCATACACTTTGCACGGCTTCTGGTCTCTAAATTTTAAGGACTGCCATAAAATGATTTTAACTTATTCTTTCGAACGGCATGCATATAGTTGAATGTACATAGAACTAAACATTAACCCAAGTAGATAGCCCCCGGGCCCCACAACTGTACCATTGACATCGGTACAGATCGAAGTTTGACAAGTGTTCAAGTGACAAGTTTGACTGATCCGACGAAGTACATTCCGCGTCAGATGTAAGTCAAAAACTGACGCCACCCTCCTGAAGATTCGCTGCAAATCCTCGATAGCAACTGTGAGAGAATGGTGGTGAGGAACGTTCTTATCTAAAGGCAGGGGGTTCGAAGAGATGACAGAAGCGGTATCTCGGCCACTCACAAAGCAGAGATCTAGAGAACGATTGATTTCATTCACCACGTCATTAACTTAGGATAGAGTTGCGGTACTGTAGCTGTCCAGAAGCTGAATTGCCTTTCGGGAACGTCCATTAATTTCGTCACGCAACAAGTGACTTTATATCCCCCCCCCTGTCACGTTTTTTGTATGGACCTTCAATTTTTTTTATATGGATCGTCACGTTTTCCCAAACCCCCCTCCCCCCTTACTGCGTGACATAATAATTAATGGACCTTCCCTTGCGTGAAAAGAAGAGCATTCATGGTCTGGACGGAGAAATCCACTGTGAGTTAGTGTCCATGTCTGCTAGGTTGATTCTCCCAAAACAATCACTTCATTATCCGAAGCGGCAAAAACAGATCGGCAATGTGTGTCAATTAATTCCAAGTCTCGAGTTCGATCCGGAGAAATAGTTGACGGCCTCCAAGCTGAATTGCAACCCAAACTTGTTCCGTGGAGATCCAAGAATCGTCTTCAATTGCACTTGCTCTTTCAAATCACAGTATTAGATTATTGTATATCTAGATAATTAATATCGAATAATATCGAATCCCTACCGATAGGCTTGCCAAGGTAAAAGCTGACAATCCTCTTGACCTGTTAGACGAACACTATAAAAGAGCTCCCACTATTGTTTTACTCTCTTCTTGCTCAACCTTCGAGCCATCAACAATATCATCATAAGAATAAATAGTAAGTATAAACCTAATCTCAATGCGTATTGAATCCCACGTTATCCGAAAAACTATAGAATATAGATATTAGATGGTTACATTTCTCAGGTTCGAACGAAATCTTTAACCTTCCTCTTGATGGAGCGCGTTAGCGCCGGCAGTCAGCGCATTTCTTCCACTTTGCCCGCATTTGCTGGACATCCTTGACTGCTCCACCGCTTCGTCGAAGTCGTTGCTTTAAAATTGCCCGGTATTTTTAGACTGGTGGTTAGTTTGGGGACAAAACCGATCTTGATGGCAGCATACCACTCCAGAACCACCTTGTAGTGTAATGGAAGCTGACCAAATCGGATCAAAAGATGACTTTGTCCCTAAGCTTGCGGATGAACGGCAATACACGCTTTTTCAGGCATTCTTCGGTGAAAACTTGGGATGTCATCGAGGAGGATGTGACGAATGGTTTCGTTTTCAGGCCACAACTGCAAATCGCTTGCCAAACCACTTGAATATTTCCGGCACATCCCCAAGTCTAATCGCGATTTAAAACTGTTGACTGGGAAGCTGCTTAAAATCGAATTTGGCGTCATCGATCAAAGTGCAGCCCTTGTGTTTCGTCAAAACACGGTCGTACAAGAGCCTTACACACTTTTTGACCACGGAATTCTATTTGATGTGCCGGTTCGGATGTCTTCTGGCTTTGTACGACTTGTATCCTTCCCTGGCAAGGATGTTCTGCACCGTTTGAGAGTTGGCGTTGTACCTTCTGGCCACATCTTGGATCGAAAGATTGGGGTTGGCTTTAACTCACCTCAACACCTTGCTGCGCAGCTGACGATCCCTGGTTTCAGTTTTTTCCTATGTTCGCTGGTACCCTTCAACACTCAGGGTTTTTTTTTGTAGGTTTTGAGCAAACTGTTGTTTGACAAACTGTTGTTTTCGGCATCTTTAGCACTTCAGCCAGCTTGGAACAAGACCACTCCGGATTTTCCAGGTGTTTGTGCACAATATTTTCTTCTTCTTTCGAATTCCATTTCATGCTATTTCTGAACGTGATCAACTACTTTGATCAAACTTGCACCTAAACAAACCACTGTCGAAGATTTTCGATTTCCAATACTAGAGTCGTGCTAGCGGCGCGCGAGGGGCGTACCAATACACTTTTAGTCAGCTTTTAAAGAGACTTGAATATAAGAAGAAGGAACTTGACCCCTGATAACAGAAAAAATCTTACTTTAATTCTAAAAGCTTGCAAGCTGGTCTCGCTTCATGAAAAGCTCGCGATTGAAAATTTTGACCTGTTCGATTGTGTCAATTATGCGTCAATCATTTGCTTTCAAACAGCACGAATTGCAAAGTGATGAGATGAAAATAATGTATCACGCTGCGTACCGCTATTCTGCTGCGTACCGTGAAGTATTCTAATTCTGCGCATTTTGTTAACATTTTGCAGTCAATTACAAGGTTGTCGAATTTCATATTTTTCCCATACATTCAAATCATATTCAACTTAACATTATTTTGGAATGTTTTAAACTGCGCAGAATTAGGGCACCTGATGGCAAAAAGTATATGCAAAGACAGTACTTCATACTTCCAGAAAGAGTTGTTCAGCAGCTTCCGTCACTACCGCAATATCAAAGAGTATTTTAGCAAAAACATAGCGCTTGCGATCTAATTTTCGTTCTACGAAGAATCTTGGACGAAAGATAGCAAAAAGGGATATCTAAATCTTCGACAGCCGTTTGATAATATTGACTCTTCAATGTTTCCTCTAATCCTAACAACATGAATGTTTTCGGGTGCGCTCATCAATCGTATCATAAGAGCTTGCGCTACAGAGAGGACTTCAATGCAGTGGTTCGGTGACGGAACCCTTTCTATTAATAAGAATCGAGGAATTAAACATACAGTTCTCAACGTAATTAAATCTCTAGCAGCTGAGTTCCTATTGTCGGAGTTCGAAGGCTTTAGTGATGAAGAGACAGCCCTTTTCAAGGATTCGATTTGAATCAATCCATTAGAAACTTTCTCGACAATGAGAAAGCGGACTCGCTTGCAAGGGTGGGCGCTGTGGAAGGCGATATTTATGACCGACAAATCGCCTTCAACGAATTTTCCTATATTTTCGTCAGATATCAATCGTTAGCTGGCAGTATAAATGGAGTAAAGGAGATTTGGGGCGATGGCTACATTCTATCACTCCTAAGGTGTCTAAGAAATGTTGGTTCAGGGGATTGGATGTGGGTCGCGACTTCATTCGTGTGGTTGGTTTTGTACTGAGCATCGTGGAGTCAGATCTCAGCTTTATAATTCCCTTCGGGCTCGAGGTAGACAACTCAATGCACCGATTCAAGACATTTTGCCTGCACGCGATCTGGAGTTTATGACACTTGTTGGCGATACGCCTTACCAGTCAATCGAAGGACTTTCTTCGCTAATTTATTAGCCCCGAAACGTTACCGCGATTTAGGTTTCCACCAAACAAACAACCTAAAATACACTAAGTCCCGTGTTGGGACTTTGCTGTTTCACAAGAAACGATCAACCGCGCGCACAAAGTAGAGGATTGGATTTTGTTCAACACTTCACAGAATTTTGTCATCGAACAACCAAAGACCAAAAGACCATAGTACCATAGTCCACTTCAAGATATATTTTTATACTGGTTTATTTACAATTTCGCTTTACAGATATGTATTCCAATCCACAGCGGAGATGATTGACCATCGACTATCGGTCGATATCGGTCGTGCGAAAGACTCTCATGCTCTCTATTCTATTTAAGGCGAGTCAACTGAAAAGGGTAGCGTTGGGTCGGATGGGAAATCGAATTTATACAGAGATCTCCAACAAAACTCATTTATGTATTTTTGACTAACATTAGCCTTAGATTATAGTTAGATTAACTTACTTGTTTAGGATAAATTTTTGAGGAATGTGTGCGCCAGTTTGTGATTGCGGTTGTGTGTGTGAGTGTGGTTGTGTGTGAGGGAGTGAGTGATTTTTAAAAAATTAAAAACGATTAATTTAAAAATTGTAATTTGAAGCTCTAGATATAAGAAAACCATTGTTCTTTTTCCTTTGTTCAAAATTTCCATCCTTAAAATGGTTATTCCTCGAGACGACCGCGAGTAATCGGTTCTATCCCCTTAACCTTAGTTCTTAGATAACTGATGTTTATAAACATGGAAACTTGGCTCTGTAAAGTTGATTCGATTGAGCCTGTACAAATAAATGAATTCGTAAAAAAAATTAGAAACTTTCTTTTTCTGTGAATTGGCGATCGTTTTAATAAGCAATAAGTTTCGGTACATCCGAGGATAAAAATAGCACCTGGACAAAAAAAAGGTAATACAAGAAAATTATAGACTAGATCAAATGCAGTTCATATTTCATATTGTATTTTTCTTTACCTTTTCATAAGGCGATAGCAAAGAACCAATCCGGGGGGAACGAGAGGAGAGGATCCTTTTTCCATATGATTTATAGGATAGGTTGATTATCACGTCACGATTTTTGAGACTAAAAATCACCAACAAAACATAACAAACAGTGTCCAAATTGCGGTGCAAACGATTCTTGAAAATTTCACGCCTGAGAGAGAGAGAGAGAAAGAGAGAGAGAGAGAGAGAGAGAGAACAGCCGAGAAAACGAGAGAGCGCGCGCTGCTGCTACCGACGAGCCCGACGACACCATCATCGCCATCATCATTGCGTACAATGATGACAGCGTGCGATGCTGTGTATCCAGAATATTCGCGAATCTTCTTTTTCATGTCGTGCAACATTTTTGTTAGCTTTATAAGGCAGTTGGTTAGTGAAGCACAAAATCAGTATGTTTTGGACCCGGCTTACGGTCAAGTAAAAATAAGTAGTCTAAAGTAATAAAGGCTTGTAAAAGCAACTTAACCGTCTTCTTTCTTTGCGAGGAAAGGACCTTCCCAGTGAGGCAATCAGGCACCTCAACATTTGGTCCTTCGAACCGGATCAACCTTCTCCTTTGAGGCATCCAAGCGCCTCAACATTTGGTCCTTCGAACCGGATACCATCCTGTGGAGTGTAACCGGCCTACAGTCCCCGGTTAACTGCCGAAGCCTTCTGCTGGTCAATAAGGCGACTAGTGGAAGCAACCCGTCCCTCCTGGTCCACACGGTGACCAAGCGAGGTCCCTACCGAGCCAATCGGTACCTCAAGCCTTCTCTGGTCAATCAGACGACAAGTAGAAGCAACCCTTCGCTTCTGGCCAACGTGGTGACCAGTCAAGTGAAGCCTGCCGATTAGTGCGCTAATCGGTACCACTGCACTGGTGACATTCGAGCAGCCTGCTAGGGCACCAGAGTGTGAGTTAGTTTGTCGACCAACCGTCGGTCATTCAAAAAGTGAAATCGCGTGTGGTTATCCGAAACCATCGCGATTTTTCCGTGGCACTAAAAGCGTTCGCGTGGCTTTAACAACACTACTCGCGTACCGTGAAGCTGTTTTGTCGCGAGTGTTGTGCACGTGTAACGAGGCAAAATGGGACTCGATCACACACTGAAGAAAAGGGAAGAAGACACGATCGACGTGAAATTCCTGATCCATCAGCATGGCCAAGTCAAACGTAGGGTCACGCTCATCAACCGCAGCCTAGAGGAAGCCGAAGACGATCCTTCGAAGGTGACTCCAACGCTGCTGTAGGTCTTCGCGAAGAAGCTCGATGTGCACTACCAGGAGTACACCGCAGTGCATCGAGAAATCCTGGAAGTTACTCCGTCGCCGAAGCTGGAGGAGCAGGATGAAATGCTGATGACTTTCAACAAGCTTCATACCGAGGCGCTTGATAGAGTCGCAAACCGTTGCTCCAGCAAACGGCACCGTCAACCCTCAGGTAATCATCAAGCAACAGCCTCTGCGACCACCCATTCCCAGCTTCGATGGGAAGGTGGAGAATTGGCCGAAGTTCCGGACGATGTTCGAGGACATCGTCGTTCGCAGCAATGAATCCGAAGCCATGAAACTGCACCATCTGGATAAGGCCCTCATCGGTGATGCCTCCGGATGGATGACGGCGAAGATGATCCAGGACAACAACTTCAATCAGTCCTGGAAACAGCTGAAGGACCAGTTTGAGAACCCCCGCGTCATCACCGACACCCATCTGACTGGTCTGCTGGAATTGAAACCCACCACGAAGAGAAACCATAGGGATCTGCTGGAGCTGGTGAAGATGGTCCACCGGCACGTTGGAGGCCTGGAGTACCAGGATATCCAAATTAACGCGAGGAACCCAAGCAAGCACCCGAGAAGTCCGCTTCACTGGTGCAGAAGGTGAGCACGACTCCAGCAGTACAACCAGTATTGCAAGCGCAAACATCTGTCCACTCGGCGTCAAATGCCGTCGTTCCAGAAAGCCAACAGTTGGAACAGAAAATAGCAATGCTCATGACAGCTGTCGTGAACCTGAGGGACCTCTGTGGCAGGAAGATACCCTGCCGTATGCTGCTAGATTCTGGTTCTCAGGTAAGCTTCATTTCGAAGGCCATCGCTGACTGTCTGTCCCTCCAGAGAATTCCGACGCTTGTGCCCATCACCGGAGTTGGCGCAGTCAGGACCTGTGCTCGCGAAAAGATAATTATTGCAGTGGAATCCAGATGTGCCGACTTCTCAATGATCGTCGAATGCCTGCTGATTCCTAAGGTGACAGGAGTCGTCCCCACGACCCAGCTGGACGTGTCGAAATGGCCACTTCCAACCGGCATATTCCTAGCCGACCCCGAGTTCCATACACCTGGTCTAATGGACATTCTGCTTGGCGTATCTCATTTCCTACGTCTGCTCAAATCAGAAAGGATGTAACTACGAGTGGATTTGAGGCATCCAAGCGCCTCAACAACGCCTGCAAAGTATCAGAAGTAATTTCAAGCTCAGCAGATTTGGTGATATCATTCCCAATTTGTCAATAGGTAACCTTTATCTTTCTACAGCCTTACATATCAACAATGTTCATGCCCTACCTCAATCCTGTGGACAGTGATGCAATATTATTGTACATCCTAGTGTGTACTTATAACGTATTCCGCAAAACTCAAAACAACCCCATGAGTAGAAATGTTGTGAAGCCTATTCAACTATTCCCAGGTGTGTTATGTTAGGTTTGAGTTCTTGAACTTAGAATGGCTTGGCTTGATGCCATAACCCCTTAAACGTAAATAAAATAAATTTCCTTGTCTAAAGTGCTTCACATTTTTCCCTTAATTTTTTCATACCGGGTTTCAACGTATCTGATCGCCACAGCCTTGGCCTAATAAACGATCATCCCATTTGAACAGCACTTTATCGTCATTTCAGCTTGGCAGTGGAATGCACCTCTGGAACAACTTGAACAAGCAGCAGGAATGTCACTAGGCAGTATAGAATCACAACACTGTTTGCACACTGCCACTTCTTTTTCAATCTATACACATCAAACTGACGGCATGTAAACAAAACACAACACAGAGGACATAGAACCATGTGCAAAAAACTGAACCATCCGTCAGCCGTATTTGGAGCAAAAAATTACAAAACGAAATGAAAATCAGCACAAAATTGCAATCGTATCCAGCTTATCTGGTGAAAAACCACTTTTATAAGGTGGATAGAGACAAATTTGATAGTCAATTCTACCATTATTGGGATGTTAGGACGACTATTGCAGTATAGTGATTTTGATCCGACTATGATCATAGTCAAAACGGTCATTAAAAATAGATACTTCAACATTTACAATAATGTCGGAATAGTTGTATCAACTTCAAAATCATCACTATTCAAGTGATAATAAAAGTGTAGAGTGATCAACTAGTATCCACCTCTTATCACGCCTTATCCCTAACTTTGAGCGAGTTTATGATGTGTCAGATATGAAAACGCAGTACACTGAAATATTCGGGAAACATCAACGTTGGGTAATACATATTAGGCGTCATTTTACCTAGGACAGATCCTCGCATAGCTAAATTGCTTATCTTTTTTTCTGAGTCAATATTGATGTTAACCGAATATCTCCGACATTGACATGGCTTTTTGAATTAGCTGGTTTGCAAAGCACACAGAACAGACGTTCATCTTCGATCTGCTACTTGTGTAAAAGCTTAAACCGACATTCTAAATGTATGACGTTATGCTCCTAGTAGGCGGCGCTGCAGTTGTGCGATAACTGTCATGTCAATGTTTAACAATACAAAAACTAGCTCATAACCTGAACAGTTTTGTTTGTTTTTCTCTGCACTTGCTTTTTATACCGGCTGCCCATATTAACTTTTACACACGTTTTTCAAGAAAAGGTGCATCTGAGATAGAGTCGCACCCCTCCGTAATATCAAGAGAAGAATCAAGGACGTTCTGTAGGTAATGTCTATGGCAAACACACTAATGCCTGAGACAGACATACAACGTACAGCGCTATACTCCTCTAGTCTAGTACGTGTTTTTTGGTACAGGATTAAAGTATTTGACAGTTCGTACAACGGTCAGCGTTGTATGTCGGTCATAAGTATAAGAGTTTAGTGTTGTGATAGGGTTATGTTTTTTTCATCGCCATATCAGTAACCAATCTACTACAGCAACCGTTCGCTAACAGGGCTAAGTGCATAGCCCAGTTAGCGGATGCTGCTCGGTAACTGGGTTGACATTTCAAATGTAAAAATAAATTTCGAGGGGCTTTTAATTTGATTTCGGTTGAAATATTTAATTGCGCGATAAATAAACTAAATAATGTGTTTATGATTTATACGTTATCACAGAGAACAGACATTGATGTCCATATACCTTTTTTTTGAAAAACGTATGTAAAAGTATCTTAGGGCAGCCGGTATAAAAAGCAAGTGCATAGAAAAACAAACAAAACTTTTCAGGTTATATGCTAGGCATTTCTAATTGAATATTGATAATTGATAAACATTGACATCACAGTTATCGCAGAACTGCAGCGCCGCCTACCAGGAGCATAACGACCTACATTTGAGATGTCGGTTTACAGTTTTGCACAAGTAGCAGACCGAAGATGAATGTCTGTTCTCTGTGACGTTATATCGATGTAGCTTATTGCGCAACCCATTGTGCGAATTATTTGACTCAGTTTGTATGGGATTACGACTCACTTCCGCAAAAAAAAAAAATCACTCCTCCTCCAACCTTATATCACAGAGAACAGACGTTCATCTTCGATCTGCTACTTGTGTAAAACTTTAAACCGACATTCCAAATGTATGTCGTTATGCATCTGGTAGGCGGTGCTGCAGTTGTGCGATAACTGTCATATCAATGTTTATTGTTATTGTTATTGTTATTGATCAATCCCCAACCTGGCAGGCAACAATAACTGTCATATCAATGTTCATCAATACAAAACCTAGCTCATAACCTGAAAAGTTCTGTTTGTTTTTCTCTGCACTTGCTTTTTATACCGGCTGCCCATATTAACTTTTACACACGTTTTTCAAGAAAAGGTACCTATATGGAAATCAATGTCTGTTCTGTGCTTATATGCCTTTTACATGCCCCTTTCTAATTTTGACAACAAAATAATTTGCTTTATTGCTTTTAAACTGGGTTATAGCCCAGTTTGCAAGCACCCAGTTAGCGAACAGTTGCTGTATTTAATATTTCCGTAACTTCAGAAGCACTATTTGACAACACAAAAACATCACAAGACAAAATTGACGCGAGCTTTTTGCCATTTCAGCTGATGCGTTACCAAACATTGTTTTTGAATTAATCCAAAATACACCTAAATATATTAAACCTTAAGTTCATTTTGCCTAAAACTAATTTCTAATCTAATTCTATCTTGTTCAACTGATATAATCTTGCAATCGAATATTCCTTTGAAAATGCAAGGCGAAAAATGACTAATTTGAATCGGCAATTTTTTTCCGTATAATCCAGATGTTCAGATTCCCGTAAATATAACCGAAAGCCTGGTTAGTTGGAGAATATATACTATCGATGTTATTGATAGTATATATTAACATCAAACTAAGAATTAAAATAACTTTTTCCTGAGGTGCGGATTGGAGTTCCATGATAACTTGAACATGTTGTTGAACTTTCGCCAATATTCTGATCGTTTTTTTTTCAGGCTGAACACACCCACCCACGTATTTAAAATGCCATTCCACTATCAATTTCTTCAAACTAAGCTGTTGCTCTTTCATTACTCACGTCATATAACCGGTCTCAGGGAACTGATATTGGAAATCTTCTGAATCGTAGCCAATCGCTTAGTAGTGGTCCTAAAATCAAAACAGTAATGATTAAATTGCGCTCTTAAAAAAAACCTTATTTAAAAACCCCAAAAGGTCGTACCCCTGTGACGTGTAGTAACTCATCAGATTTCTTCCGCCAACTAGCTTAGAATCGTCAAAATTTAGTAGAGTGCGGAACCCAAACGCGTCAACTTATAATAGTCCCTTCAAACTGAATGCACCCATCTTAAGTAGTCAACTCGCCCCTCTGCTTATTTCTAAAACGTAAAGGTCTTATTTATGGTCCAGCAGTGAAAAACAAACATTGTAAAAGTGATCCTCCGTGGAGCACTTTAGATCGTATAGCTCGACAGAGGGGCACACCGATTTGCATTTCTGTCAGAATTAGCCTTGAACGCGCTTGCTAATTCATTACCCGCTTGCCACTACAACTACTGTTGATGTATGGGTTATAATCTATCAATTAAACCCCCCCCCCCAAACTCCAAAATTGATCCGTTGGTTCACTGAAGGTTGCCGTTTCCACCTTCTCAGCATTATCACCGTGATTTGAGAAGAATCATCCGGAAGCCAGCAGCTGCCACAAAACCCCTCGATGAAACGCAAATGCGAGTGAATTATATTTGACAAGGCATACGTGATCTAAGGCAGACCATTGATAAAACTCTTAAAACTTGCGACACTAGTAGGCTGTGTCTCCAGTCTTATCTTTCGCATTAAGAAACCTCACTCACACTCAAAGTAAATGCAGCAGCAGCAGCAGCAGTATCATAAAACAATTTTCGAGCTTTAACATGACAACAGAACCGAAATGAGGAACGTCTGCCTAGTTGGACGATCAGATTCGACTCAGAGTTACCGCTGAGAAGACATTCACCTCGTTCGCAGCAGTTTGTTTTGATTTTGAAATCAGATAGAAATTAGACGACGACAGATAACTAGCGAAAGGATCGCCGAATGGCTTGAGATTGAAATGATAATTGTTTGTATTACGTGGTCAATCATAACGAGTTGTCAGCGGTGCTAGTTGGAACGATGTGTGGATGAATGTTCTGCCTCCACATCACCGAATCGATACGGGAGAAGGTTGAACTTGAAGGAACACTTACCTTAGGTTTTCGGTAACTATTGAGTCAATGGATTGTAGAAACAGCAAACTACGCCACCGGGATAGTGTTCATTGTTGTTTTTCCACAGTGTTTCCTTTCTTTCCTTTTTACACAAACATTTTCCTCTGTGGGATTGGCTATTTCTTTCTTCCAGTGACAGTGGTTCGCGACTGAAGAAGACAAACTAGCCAAGGAAGATGTACTGCCGAAAGACTCCGAAGGCGGACACACATTCACCAGTAAATAATAAACCGATTTTGCCGTGGTATTGAATATTGAATGGCGAGAATGTATTTTGAAGGCAGCTGACAGTTGGCATGAAAACAAGTGCGTAGGTTGCATGAATGAGGCATGTGCATTGAGCGGTATTTTACGTTCTTTAGTGTTTCAGTTTGAAAACGATTCCTTCAATGGGCTGCTATTTTACAAATATTCTTATTAGATACTATATGTGATATTTAAAAAACCACCGTTTTTGAACGACTTTTGTTTTTAAGATACGTAAAAGAGTGAGATTTAGAACAGAACGTTGATTTCGACACAGACAAACATGGAAAACATTAATTACAGCTTTAAGTACTTTAGTTCCATGCATACCATCTGTAACTAAAAAAAACTATATGTTCCCTTTCGTTCATTTCAGTGCTTCTAAGTATGCTCAGTCAAACAACAGAATTTAGATTACTTTCATTACGACTTCAGAATTTATTGATTTCAGTATCAATTACATTAGAACAAACCACTGATGTGTGGCATTAGACGTTTCGACAATTTCGTCCATTTTTGAAAATTGAATTTCATTTCCTACTTCATTAACACTGCTAGCCTAGAATGCAGCAAAGTGCAAAGAATGTCCAAAAATTTCCACATGCGTATTCTCAGGAGTTTGTATTAACAATAGAATAGGGACGGAAAGTGGTGTACCGAATTCACATTAAAATGAGCAAAAATGCGTTTGATGACGCATAACAAATAATCCAATAAGCGTAATTCTAATAGGCGGTTTCGATTTAAAAAAAGAAGCGGGTGGTTAGCCTCTGGTGGAGTATAGCAGAACTAACAAAGGTATGAAGAGAAATCAAATTTTCGCTGTAAAACTTAGTAAGTAAAAGTGTTATTTTGTTTTTAATTTTCCATTAAGTTAGTACGTGAAATCATTATTCAGATGGAATTTGTTTATATATTTTGTTGAGGCAAATTAACTTTTGTGAATCGGTTTCAGTGCTCATAATCTTCCGAGCTACTGGGATTTTGATAAGTGATTTTGGCTAAGGATCATTTTGAAAACATCTTAAAATATCCACGTTCCCGATAAAATTTTTAAAGATACGCCCTATAATTTGCAATAATTTGAGATTCCGAAATCGTTATTTTGATAGAGATATACGATTTGGTTGGCGCATTGGTACTCTACAATGAGAATGCATCGAAAAAACCTAAAAGATTTTCATTCCTCATAAGAGTCCATAATAATTGAAATCTTATAAGACACCCTAGCGAATGTTTGTTTTGCAAAAGTAAACAGGACGTCAAAGCATAAACCATAGTATATCAGTGATAGGTGGGCAATGTATGATGGGAAGAGTATACACCCAAAATAAGAGACACGTTGCCATAAAGTATGTACTTTGATCGACACTTTTAGCGAATTCGTGTTTGATCCAGTTCCAAACTGGATAGGGTATCAAAATTGGGTTAAGCGTCTGTGTGTATGTTTTCGTTTGTAACTCGTATTCGATTGAGGTAACAATAAGTTTGATTATCGCAGGTAGGGACTAGTTCCAACCACAGACAGACGTTTAAGCAAGACCAAAATTAGTCGATCACTTTTTGTAAATTTTCAAATCTCTGGCAACCGCTAGCGTTAGCAATCACTTCTTCACTAACGCCACGTAGTTCACTTAGTCAAGGTGCTCACTGATATGGTGAAGCTGCGGCATCTGCTAGCACGTCAAAATATCACGCTGACGTTCGCCACACGCCATCCGATACGGACACGATGTTTTGACGTGCAATTAGATGCTACATAGCGGCTACAAAACTGACAGATTTGCTAGGGGAAGGTCCATAAATTATGTCACGTGGTAGGGAGGGAGGCGGGTTGGTTTGAGAAAACGTGTGACGATTTGAAGGTCCATACAAAAAACGTGAGGTGGGGAGGGGAAGGAGTTTATAAAAGAGCACTTTTTGCGTGGCGTAATTCATGGACGTTCCCTAGTTGCTTATTGTCATTTGGCGATCCGTTTTAAATTGACGGATGCGGAATTTTACACACGCTGAAATTCAAGCTTGAATGGCTGTGTTCAAACCTAGGTTCAAAAACGGAAAAACGGTTTCTGCTCGTCGTCTATAATGAAACCCTCTTGAACTAATTGGCAACCCAGTTGCCGTTGCCGGCGGTTATGGATAGAATATTATGGCGATCTCAGATGACCTGAGCCTGACACAACAGTTTCTGAGCTGGGTTACCTACATGTGGGTTACAAATGATAAAGCTATTAGCGTTCAAACTGTGTCAGTTAACTAGAAATGAGAAGAAAAATTAGTATTTTCCATTCAATTCCAACTACCTTTGCTTATCTTGACAGATACGCGTATTTCGTCTACAATGTGCAGACTTCTTCAGTGTCTCGTACTAATAACTCGACTGCATAGGCGTAGCGAGGATTTCAAATAGGGGAGGGCAAGCTTTTTTTAGAGAAAGAGAGAGAGAGAGAGAGAGAGAGAGAGAGAGAAAGAGAATTACATCGTCTTCAACCAGTGGTTGCATACACTGAACACATAACAAGGACAACACAACGCCTGGTTGACCAGTAGAGCAGGGACATTTTTAAGTTCCACCCTCTGGAGCGGGAAGCCCTACACGAAAAAAAATCTGCACATAATTAATGGTAAAAATCCATAAGTAATTCTAATAGATTTGATTTGCCACATATAAACATAATCCCCTTAGAAGGGCAAATGAATATTATGTGTCAAATGAATAATATGTGCGGCCATACATAGATTTTAGATGGAATCAAAAGAACTATGTGTCCTGCACATAGATTTCATTGTACAAAGCAGATTGCAAAAATCTATGTTTGGACACATAGAATCTATCAGTAAAATTTTCTAAGTGTAACTTTGTGACATCTCGCCTGAACGACGGTTGGATTATCTTCTCTACTCTCACCCAAAGTATTTTGCAATACCTGTCCGATTCCGGGAACACGATTAAACAATTCTAAATTTGTTCTGGAATGAAAACAACAAAAAGGATTTTAAAATGATGGGTGCTACGAATATGTTTTTGTCAATTAAAAAGAATGGCCTCTCTGGTGAATGCAGGACTTACTGACAGATCTTTCATATCGACTCAGTATGAAATTGAAAAAAGAGCGCAAACAGCGAGGAGTTGTTCAGCATATTTATTAATGTTTCTGACATGAGGTTCGGACTTGATCTCACTAGGTCATGGTGACTCGATACAAGTGAATGAACTTATAACTTATGAATCAATTATTACAGCCCACCCACGTAGTAATAACAACATGTATGAGTACGATTGAAGAAAAGCAGCAATTTGTTGATCTTCACAAAATTCATTTCGTGCATTGTTAACAAATGTTTAATTAAGAATGTTTCATACAATGACGAGACATTGGTTCTCTGTACAAAATCCATCTTAAAGAAACTAGTAAAAGCTTGTTTACGAAAATAAATTTTCAGTGCATATATTGACAAAGCAACACCGCAAAACCACAGTTTTTTACTCTCCATGCTCACTACGTTTCAATAGAACAATTCTTTTTTATGGTTGTTCAAATAATAAGTGGTAAGGTTTTAACAAACATACATTTTTAGTTTTAGTGGTTTATAGCTTATGGTTGGTGTCCTCTTAACTGAACTTTAATTTATTTATTTCATCTGATATTATCAAAATAGAAAAATCAAGTATAACTAGTTGAACCGAAGTAAGTCGCAAATGTAAGCAAGCTGTTATTTTTGTACTAAATTATTGCTTTTTGCAATCCTAATACACGAATAATCAGCAAATAATTTAGGTTATTTTATTCTTCAATGACAAATTAGTATGCGTTCTATCTGCTATTCCTCAATATTTTGAAAATAGTTCAGATACACTGGTGCATCCGCGTTTTGAAATTTGAACCGATTTACCTGATATAATTCAAGTGAAACACGATCTATCAATACATCGTATCGTATCTGAGTAGTATGAAACTAAATTGGTGTATCATTGAATTACATTAAAATGCATTTTGCATAATTTTCTCCTCGTGTTTATTGCAGCTGCATTAATTTTGTTTTATTCATGTGTTTCTTTCAATTACATGATGGAAATTATTATACTTAGTTTTAAAAATTTCGAATGTCCATTTATGGTACGACTACATAACAATTAATCAAAGAACTTTTTTAAACTTCAAATAATTTCATAAAATGTACACAATGTGCTCTAAATTCACCAGCAAGAACCTTTCCCGAAATCAGATTTTGAATTAGAAGTAATGAATATCAAAATTGATAGCAGCTTTCTTCTTGGTTCATGCGAGTGTTCTCGACTTTTTGTGGTATGTATTTGATTGATGAACTTCCTGTCAATGAATTTATTTATCTCATTCGTTTTATGCCATTGTCATGCTTAACAGTAAAAAAGTGCTTATATATGTATTCTATTTCGCAATTTTATATTGATTCGCATACATTGTGCTTAACAAGCTCCTATTTTCTTGATACAGTTGTAAAAATGAAAAAACTACGCAAAAAAGAGTTTGCTTCGAGCATCGGCTATGAACGGTTGTGTCGACTCTTTATTACGCACTATTTTGCTATCAGGCATAGCACGTTTCGTATTATTGCGGTTATTTACAATTCGGCGATGAGAGTGATCGAGTGTGCACAGAAATAAACAACAAAAATGCTTCCCGGTAAGATGTGGTGGATTTCCGGCAGAGTGGATCTGTGCTGGGGTTCACAAAAAATTGTGATCCATGATATTGGTAGCCATGCTTGCCATACCACCATATCCTGGAGCAAGTAAATCACTATTACATTTTGTAAGTGGCTCTAATAGTATCCTTACTGTTGATATAAAAAATCGGTACTATATTTAAATATTTTACTAAACGCCGCTTGAATTCAGCTTATCGTTAACTAAAAAGAACCCAATCATGTTATCCAACTGATTTCTCGTGAACGTGCAGTGGCGGTCTTGGCTTCCATTAAAGCGAGTATCACGTCTACACATTCCTACCCTTTCCTAATTTGACCTACATTCGGGCGAGGCAGGCGCCAATTATTGCCTTAGTTTGCCCCAGTTATTATATATTGAGGATTTATGCTAGTCCCACGCATCATCTGTTGGTTCTTTGTGTAATAACAGCTGATCTGGCAGCAACAAAGTAACAACCACGGGCGGACAATCTTGCTTATTATCTTGCTCATGCTCATAGAAACGGATTAAATCTTTGAATAGGATATGACAACTGCAACTTTTTGCTCTGATGAGCATGCTGGCTTGCATTCTCACACGCTTATTAAATGACTGGTTCGAAAATCCGAATCGAATAAAGCATATCTTCTATTAAAATCTCTTGTATGCGGAATCAATATTTTAAAATACTGAATCAAACTAAAGGATACAATTAAAATATATTCTTAATAACACGAAACTACAGTACCGTGAAACAGAAAATCATTGATCAACGATGTTACATTGACCGGTTTGACCCATATCATAAAAAGCTTTAATAATTTTTTAAATTTTCCGTTTATACACGCTCTAACTATGAATTATGTTTCTTTTTCAAGTATTATTTGACTTCCGAAAGCTATAACATTGATTTGAATATTCAGTTTGTTGATTGCCAAGAACTGAAAATTGATTTGAACTTAGCTTTTTCAAGTTTCAGCTAGTGGATGAAAAAGCAGTCAATGCTCGTCAAATAGTTACCATTACAGGTTAGAGATATTTTTTGGATACATTAGGTTGATTAAAGAGGAAAAAATGTCATACAATTTTGAGTCGTTACCATTTAAAAAAAATCGTATGGAGGTCCACTTTTTTACATTGTTACTACATCATGTCACAAAATCAAGACAACTTTGCTCTGTTCCATTGAGACAAAGGGGCAACCTCTAAGAACATTAAAAATATATAATAAAAATTCAAACAAACATTAAAATTCTTAAACTAAAATCCAAAGTTAGCCCCCCCCTTGGCTACGCCTATGCTCGACTGGGGATCGACTTCCTCAGAATTACCGTGTGAAGTATGTTGTCTTCAAAATGGATTTTACGTCGTTTTATGTGTTTATTTTTTTCTGCTATTCTACGCTACACAATTATAACATGCTATAATCCTAGTTTGATGATAGCTCTGTTCACCATAAGATGTTTGTAAACAATAATAATTTGATGCGCAGTCTCCTCCACCGTCGCAATGCCCAATTTAGTTAACAGGTTGATAGGTACAACTTTGTTGGCTTGATCAATTCCGTGACCTGAAAACAAATAAAAATTCACTGATTTCTACTGTGCAGTAAACACTTTTAAATACCCACGTTCTAGATTACGAAAAATATGTGGTGAAAATGTTTGATTACCGCTCGGATTGTCCCTTTTCAGCTGAGTGTTAATTAGCTCTATCTCCACGAGTTTTGATTGCATGGATATCTTGACAGTTGTGAAGAAAGGTGAAACACCTCAAATTCAATGGATGGGAAGAGTGGTGTCAATTCAAAACATATGATTTCTAATTTTAACGTGATGTCCGTTGAACATAGTTTTATAGCAAATCAGTTTATTGCACACTGAAAGACACTTAAACATCAACACTATACCAGCTTGACAAATACAGTCAAGTGCACGAACAGTTGGATTAGGCATGACGTTTTTTTTTACCATGTAATGTTACCAAGTGGACAGTCATGGATTTTCGAGAACTATATCTTTCCCTTTTTCGCAATGTACAACGATCGCTGATTGGTGATCTTGTACATAGCATGTTGAATATCGGTGCTTCAATTGTTTCCAGTTAGGAATCGTGTAACTAATTATTGACTCAAATCAACAATCTTTAACCAACCACTAAACGTATCATGGTCCCGAATGACAGCAAGTTAAAGGGACCACCTAAAATAAAACCAAAAACTAAACGTATCGGTTCTAAGTAATACGGTTGGGGAAAAGACTAACAAAACTCACCATCACACGTTGTGAGTGGCCTGGTCCTGGTGGGCTTTTGAGTATTATCGGAGGAGGATTGCTTTATTAGTGGTCACAACGGCATCCTTGTTTTTTATCTGGATTGACCCAAGTCGCTATTACAAATTTCCATATGTGAATTTTGAATGAAAACCAACATGCCTTGTGAATTGCTCCAACGATATTATTACTGTTGCTTTGAATAGGTCCAAATCGGTTCTTAAGCGTCATTACCTTGTCTGCCTAATACATATTAACCAACACACTTTGTGAGAGCCCACTGTGGCATCCCCAGTCTTGATCAGCGTTACTGTGAACTCAATAAATAATAATACTAAACTGATCTTGCTATTAAGTGGAGCAGCATACAAGACAGGATCGCGTTAATATTTTTGTCATCTCTCAGAACATTTTCAAAATGTTTGCCCTAATCGATCGGAAGTATGTCTACGCGTCGTTCCTATATTGAAAACTTTTGATTTTCAACATTAAAGTATTGAAAATAGCGCATAAGTAAGGTAAGGTAAGGTGATGTCTTATAATTTCGTTTTGCAGAGTAAGTTTATAAACACCAATTATTTTCCTATCAAAGATTTCAAATGTAAGTAAGGGAGTTCTCATATTCAGCAGTGAACGATATAAACTGGGTTCGGCTTCGCGAATGCTTCATCACCATCATTCCAGTTTGAACACGCGACACGTTCGATCGGGTTTTTCGCTCGCGCTCTGAAAAGTTTTTCGGTGTTATTTCGTTCGCTTTTCCGTTTTGGTGCGTGGTGCATTGTATCCTCTCTCGTTGTGTGATACACAGTCCGACCCCAGTATGGCAAAGCCGCCGCGTAGTGACGTCGGCACTAGCTCGAGTGGGAAACTTTCCCGATTGAACTCATCCGATGATGTGCTGTCATCAAAGAAGCTGTTAGTCAACAACCGGTACGCCGTTCTGGAGAACGGCGATACACCGAAAATAAAGAAAAAGGAGAAAATGCCACCGCTGTTCGTGAAGGGATTCTCAGAAGGCTTACTGGCTAAGGTGTACTACTACATCAATAAGGGCCTACGGTACACAATTCAACTCTGCTCGCAGGGTTACATGCTGATGGTTTCGGATCTACCCCATTGCAATGCTGTCTAGGAAATCTTGAAGCAGATGAATTTGCAATACTTTACGCACGACATCGAAGCGAACAAACCGTTCAAGGTGGTTTTGCGTTGCCTCCCGGAGAAGAAGACGGAGGAGCTGGCCGACGAACTAAGAGCCAATGGACTAAAACCGGTGCAGATCAACAAAATGCGTCAACATGACGTCTCTCGGAGCTATCGGGATCAGCTTTACCAGGTGCAATTGACGAAAAGAACTTGAAGTACATGAAGGACCTCCAGAACACAAGAGCCTTGTTCCACATCGTCGTCAAGTGGGACCGGTACCAACCGATTCACCGCGATGTCACTCAGTGCCAGAACTGCCTAATGTTTGGACATGGCACCAAAAATTGCCACATGGCGAAGCGCTGCGTCGATTGCGGCAAACACCATGAAGCCGATGCTTGTGAGTAGATGGAGGATGCTGAGCCAGTGTGTGCCCACAAAGCAACTAGCAGAGAATGCCCGAAGCGGGCCGAATTTATCGAAATTCGAAGAAGGTCGTCAGCCAACAACCAACCAGGCCAATCGACGACAATCTGGTCCGCCTCCGGCCCTCACGACCGAGAACTTTCCTGTACTCCCAACACGACAAGTGCCCCCAAACCGTCCGATTCCCAGTCGGCCTTCGGTTCAGCATCGGATCGCAGCTGCAGCAACCCAACCATGCCAAAGCGATCTTCCAGGACCGTCGTACTCTGGTGCAACATCTGGTGCGATCGATGATTCGATGTATCAACGGAGTAAGTCGTTGCAATCCTGACTCAGGCCACCATCATCAAGCGATCCTGCAAAAGACGTTCGGAACAAATTCAAGCGATGATTGCGTTCTTCAATGGACCGTGGAATCGTCAAAATTGTAAATTGGGACGTTTGCTCGAAGAGCAAGAATATCGAGCTTATTAATTTCCTCAACGAACAAGCCATTGACATCGCAATACTCACTGAAACACATCTCAAGCCTGAGATCATCGTGTTCCTACAAGATTTCCGTCTGATCATACTTGATCGAACCAGTTCCGCCGGAGGGGGAGTCGCCATCGCCCTGCGTACCAACATCAACTGCCAGATGCTTCCGAGTTTGCAGCTCCAATTCATCGAATCCAACGTCGGCCCTATCACTATCATCGCTTCCTATTGTCCCAAACAAGCAAGCATAAACAACGGGACAGATACGATCTTATGAAACGACATCGTCAAGCTCACTCGGAGGCATGGTCAGTTCATTATCGCCGGTGACCTGAATGCTAAACATGAAACCTGGGGAAACGCACGACGGAACCATCCTGGGCCCGGATACTCCCACCCGGTTGAGCAGATCCGGGGTCCACGCAACGATAGACATCTTCCTCCCTAACATGGGGAACAACATCGACCAGCCGATCGTGTACCAAGAAATCAGCTCAGACCACTATCCGGTGGTAGCTGAAGTTGGGTCCTGCGTCAACCGGCATTCGGTTAGCAGGCGAAACTACCATAGCGCCAACTGGATCCAATTCTGTCCTCAGGTCGACAACACCGTCAATTACGATAGACGCCCCGAATTAACCGACGATATCGATCGGCAACTGCAGTCGACGAGCAGGCGATCTCCCAGGCCCGGGAGCACCATATTCCAGAAGTCACACAGGTGAACAACTCCTTACCCATTGATAGTCTCACTAAAAACTTGATCCGTCTTCAAAACACCACTCGCAGACAGTATCAACGTACTGGTCTGCCTGCCTTAAAATCAGAGTGCAATCAACTGAATAAAATAATCAAGGCTAGAATGGTGGATCTCAGAAACAATAATTTTGCCAACAAAATCCACGCCCTCCCAGATTGTGCAAAGCCGTTCTAGAAATTAACAAACATTTTAAAAACCAAGCCTAGGCCCACTCCACCGTTGATCCCACTAGACAACAATAACTCTAAGGATCGTTTGATTACTCCCGCTGAGAAGGCTGCTGAGATAGGTCGACATTTTGTCAGCTCACACAATCTTGGACAGAACATCGTCAGTCCTCACGAAGCTACCGTTAACGAGCATGCGAATAACACCCATCTATGTCCCAATGATTTTTCGGAGGAATTAGAAATCACAGCTGACGAACTATCGACCTATATCAAAACATCGAAGAACATGAAGGCCCCAGGTTTCGACAAAATTCTGAATTTGGAACTCAAGCACTTGAGTTCCCAATTCTATGAACATCTAGCATTAATTTTTAATCAATGCCTTCCCCTCGTGCTGGAAGTCAGCTAACGTCATACCTACCCGGTAACCTGGGAAAGATCCTTCATGTTCAAAGAGCTATGAACCCATCAGCCTTCACTCGGGAGTATCAAAACTTTTCGAGAAAGCAATTTACCGTCGGCTCCTTACATCTGCCGACGAACTTAACATCCTGCTTGATGTACAGTTTGGCTTTCGACGCGGTCGATCAACAGTACATCAACTGAATCGAGTCACTAATATCCTCAGGCGAAACAAGTCTGTTTCGAAAACATTTGCCATGGCCCTTCTTGACGTGGAAAAGGCGTTTGACAACGTCTGGCATGATGGCCTGGTGTACAAGCTGCATCGGTTCAACCTTCCAGTCTTCCTGGTAAAGATGGTGAAGAACTACCTATCAAACAGAACATTCTGTGTTCCGCTGCATGGTGCAGTTTCCGATGCGCAGGAGGTTTCTGCCGGTGTTCCGCAGGGAAGTATACCCCCACTCCCTGAAAACGGATCTCTGTCGCTGTTCGCCGATGATACCGCAGTCGACCACAATGGTAGGGTAGTGAGAGCGATCGCATCGAAACTGCAGCAAAGCCTGAATGTTCTGTTAAAGTATCTCACAGACTGGAAGATCTGCATCAATGCAGCGAAGACCCAGGTCATCCTCTTTCCACACTCAAATTCGCCTGGACTTGTTCCGGCTGAGGATGTTAAAATTTGTCTGAACGGCACAACGGTGGATGGACCAATTCAGCCATCTATCTTGGCGTGACACTAGATAGCAGGCTGAACTTCAGGGAGCAGGTTGATAAGACTGTCCAAAATGTAACGTTCCGTTGAAGCTTATGTACCCCTTGCTAAATAGAAAGTCTGCATTGCACTATCGTCCAGATCACGAATTTACGAGGCAACATGCTCCCAGCGCCTAAACTTGAAACTTTACAGCAAAGTGATGTTCTACAACATGATTTGTATCATCAATGCCCATTCTTTATGTTTATTAAAATTAGGGTGGTCCCCATTTTCACGGAAATACAAAAACTAACTTTTTTATTTGCAGAAATAGACGTTTACACCCTTTAGCAAAGTTGTAGCGCAGAATGGAATTTTTATATATAAATTTTTTTGTAGCTCTATTTAGACTGATTTAGAGCAAGTTTCCCTCATCAACTTAGGGTGTACCATAAAAAAATGGTGTTTTTGCCCTTACTTTTTATTTAAATTCCCACCGTTAATTTGTGTTCCAACGAGTTTTAGAACTTCAAAATCAACTTCAAAAGAACTTCAATCAATCAATAGTTATTGAAGTTTTTCCAAAATAAATACGCCCTTTTCAAATGTAGATTTTTATGATTGGGGTTAACACAAAAAAAATTCATGAAGTCATTTAAAAGGACAACTTATATTGTTTAACATATGTAAAAACTAGAAATATATTATTTCTGTATCTTGAGAAAATTACATTTGAATCTGGATTGGTTTTAGAAAAAAAAAAGCTTCAATAACTATTGATTGGTTGAAGCTAGCGGCAAAGGTAATATATCAAAATATGCGCCTTTAAAAATTCTACAATTCGTTCGAACGAAACCTAATGAAAATTGAAATAAAAAAGTTAGGGCATGCCGGAGCTGCCACCTGAAGCTACAGCGGGTTCAAAACAAGTTTCTCAGGATAATCCTGAACACACCTCCGCGGACGAGAAGTACTGAGACCCACCGTCTGGCTGAGACTAAAACACTCGAGGATCGTTTTAGTGAGACTATCAATAAATAGGTACAGGACAATTTGCCACCTATCAGACCACCAAGTCATTCGGGACCTGGTTCCCCTTCCCTAGGTTTTGTCAAATTGTAGCTATTGTAGTTAGGTAGGTTATCAAATTGTTTAAATTTAACCAACCAATCCCCATAGGGGATGATATGTAAATAAGAATATCCAATCAAACAAAACTAAGAACAAAGATGGAGAGCCTCTGTATAAACAACTGAATTGTAAAAAATTAAATGTTAAATTAAAACAAACGACAAATAAAGACACATTTTAGTAGTAGCAGAATGTTCATTCGCTCGGCAGTCTTGGAGTTGTTCAGAGCGGCAATGAGCCAGTATTGAATTGGCAACTGTTGCTAGGCAGCCATTAATTACGCAGTCGGTTAACCAAGCCAGCTGTGAATTTATAATAGCCTAAACGAAGTAAGTGATCTAGTTGGCAGCCATCTTTCGGTAAAATGGTTGAGTGGTATGAACGGTAAGTCAGCCACCATCATCTTCGCAAATGTGTGTAAAATGTATTAATCTAGCAACATTTGCATTAAATCAGTTACTAGTAATTATTTCAATCAAGCAATCAATAATCTGCTAACAACTGTTGCAAATGTAGCTAGTGTTGTTGATTAATAAATTGTCGCAAAAAGTTAGTAAAGATGTGAATGGGCAACGACAGGTCCAAAGAAGACCGAAACATACACAGCAAATAAAGCTAATAACATTACACAGAATCAGATGCACATAGGTCATTCCATCAGTTGTGTAATGTTAAGTTGCCTCGATGTAAACAATAAACATGCAATGCATATCGATGTAATCTGCTCACGTAAACGAGTGACAACGTAACCCATTAAACAACACGAATCTTGCGACGTACCGTGTCACGCACGTAAAGGAGCAATGTAAAAATAATTTTAATTTTCTGAATGGTCTCATATAATAAAAACGAGATTGAGTCCTCGCTTTGTCACGAGATTTAACTCGCATGACGTTGAAGGACCGATCGGCGTGAAATTTTGTATGCAGAGTTTTTTGGGACCGGAGAACAATCTTATGATGGTTTGAGACCCCTCCCTTATACTGAAAAGGGGGCTCTCATACAAATGAAACACAAATTTCTACACAACTCGAGAACTAATCAAGCAAAAGAAACCAAATTTAGACATGTGTGAGTTTTTAAAGGCAAAAAAGGTTTTAATGGTAGCTTAAGAACCCTCCCCGTCATAAAAGGGGGGGCTCCCATACAAATAAAACACAATATTCTGCATAACTCGGGAACTAATCAAGCAAACGGAACGAAATTTAGCATGTGGTGGTTTTTAAGACAAAAAAATGTTTCTAATGTTAGGTTTGAGACACCTTCACTCATCCAAAGGGGGGGGGTAGAGGTGGAGGAGCTCCGATACAAATGAAATACACTATTCTGCATGACTCGAGAACTAATCAAGCAAATGGAACCAAATTTAGTATGTGGTGGTTTTGAAGACAAAAAATTGTTCTTTGTTGATTTGAGACCCCTCCCCTTTCTGAAAGGGGGAACCTATTCAAATGAAACGCAAATCCTTGCATAACTCGAGAACTAATAAGAGAAATGGAACCAAATTTCGCATGTGAAAGTTTTTGAAGGAGGAAATGTTTCTATGGTGATTTGAGACTCTTCCGTCATGAGGAGGAAGGGGGAGGGGTGCTCTCAAACAAATGGAACCCAAATTTCGGCATAACTCGAGAAATAATCAAGCAAATGGAACCAAATTTGGAATGGACGAGTTTGTTAAGGCATGAAATGTTTTTATGGTGGTTCAAAGCCCTCCTCCCTCTAAAAGAGGGGCTCTCATACAAATGAAACAAATTTCAACCAAACATGAGAACTATACCTACTGCTTTGCAAATTTGTATTCAGTGGTTTTTGGGTCCGGGAAAGCATCTTATGATAGTTCGAGAGCCCTCCCGCTTCTAGAAAGGGTGGGATCCCATGCAAATGAAAAACAAATTCCAGCATAACTCGAGAGCTAATCAAGCAAATGGAACCAAAATTGGTATGGGTGAGTTTTTGAAGGCAAGAAATGTTTTTGTGGTAATTTAAGACCTCTCATCACTCTGAAAAGGGGGCTACCATACAATACGAAACACAAATTTAAACCAAACATGAGAACTATCCCTACCGCTATGCAAATTTGTATGCAGGGGTTTTTGGGTCCGGGAAAGGATCTTATTATAGTTCGACACCCTCCCGCCTTTAGAAAGGGGGCTCCCAAGCAAATGAAAAATATTTTCTGCATAACTCAAGAGCTAATCAAACAAATAAAAACAAATATGGCATGTGGAGGTTTTGTAGGCAAGAAATGTTTCTACGGTGGTTTGAGACCCCAAGCAAAAGAAATCAAATTTAGCATGTGTGAGGTTTTAAAGGCAAGAAAGGTTTCTATGATGGTTTCAGATTCCTCTTCGCCCTGAGAGGGGGGCTCCTATACAAATGAAATACAATATTCTTTATAACTCTAGAACTCATCAAGCAAATTGAACCAAATCTGGCATGTGGAGTATTTTGTAGATGAATATTGTTTCAATGCTAATTTGAGACCCTTCCATTTTCTGACGGGGGGGTGTCCCATACAAATGAAACACAAATTTATGCATAACTCGAGAACTAATCAAGAAAATGGAACCAATTTTGGCATATGGAGGTTTTTGAAGGAGAGAAATGTTACTATGATGATTTGAGACCCCTCCGCCTTCTTAAAGTGGAGGGAGGGATCTCCCATATAAATGAAACACAAATTTTTGCATAACTCGAGAACTAATCCAGCAAATGGAACCAAATTTGGCATATGGAGGTTTTTGAAGGAGAGAAATGTTCTTATGGTCATTGAGACTCTTCTGCCTTCTGAAGGGAGGGGAGGGGGGCTCTCAAACAAATGAAACACAAATTTCTGCGTAACTCGAGAACTAATTAAGCAAATGGAATCAAATTTGGCATGTGGATTTTTTTGAAGGTCAGACATATTTCTATGGTGGTTTGAGACCCCTTTGCCCTCTGAAAGGGGGGGGGGCTCTCATACAAATGAAACGCAATTTTCTGCATAACTCGAGAACTATTCAAGTAAATGAAACCACATTTGGCATGTGGGGGTTATTGGAAACAGGATTTTTATTTATATTAAAATGGATTTCTGTCTGACTGTCTGTCTGACCGATCGGAGTGAAAATATGCATGCAGGTATTTTTGGGACTGGGGAAGGTTCTTATGATTGTTTGAGACCGCTTCCCCCTTCCGGCTCGCATACAAATGAAACACAAATTTCTGCATAGCTTGAGAACTAATCAAGCAAATTGAATCAAAAATGGTTTGCGGGGTTTTTTGAATGCAAGAAATGTTTCTATGGTGAATTCAAACACAAATTTCAACCAATCTTGAGAATTATCCAGGTAACTAAGCCACAATCTGTGTATTGTCTGGGTAAGAAGAATGTTCTGATAGTAGTTTGAACTCCTTATTACTCAAAAAAAAACTCATTAAAAAAAAAGTGTCAGTTCTTTGTAATGTTCATTCATTTAGTTGCAGGCGTAGCAACGCTCGCACCGGGATCAGCTAGTTATTTAATAAAAAAAAGAGCTGCAGTGGAAATTTAAACAAAATGTTGATTTTATTTCAATTTGAATCAAAATGTGTTTCTTTCAGTGGCTTCTTCGTCCGGTTGTTCAGTTTACACTTAGATATTCTCCGAAGCCTTCTTTTTCATTTCGTTCTAATCTTTTTCGGCCTTAATATTGAACGGAAGCGGAAACTTTTCTTCCTTGCGACCTTCACCATCGTCACCCTCGCCAGCACCAGCCGCTCCACTAGCAAACGAAGATCATCCACCACTACTTCACCCAGATGAGGTGCTGGTGGGTTTGCATTACTTGAACCTTGTTTACTTACACCATCAATTCTTAACTTCGCCATGCTCCCACAGCCATTATCCGAATTATCGCCATTATTTGTCATATTCCGCACTGTTGGACATTTTGGAGTCTTCCGTCTTGTCACTCGCATCCGAATCATACACAGCCGGAGTAGAGGGCACCGGTTCAGTTGACTGGTGATTCACAACTCGACGAAATGTGGCTACCTTCGAGATCTGATTTGAATGAAAATGGTTGATAAGAAAATCGCCAGATACTTCTGCGGATCCTATACGTACCGATTGCAGACGAATATCTGTTCTTCTCAGAGGGTTGGCTGGCAGAGTGTTAGCAGTTTCCGCCATTCCGTCATCATATGAAGGCGGTGATGAAAAATTCGCACGTTTCAACTGGTTTAGCTTTTGGATGCAACGGTATCGCGACCGTGACCGTGACGATTAACTTTGTTTTGACAAGAATACAATGTTGCCGCAGATGAAAAATATTAAGAACAAATCTGACAGTGTTGCGAGATTTAATTTTACATAACAACTCGATGCGATAAAGCATCGAAATCGTGTAATATTTAACATTTTTTGCGAGTCCTTCATGTGCATTGGTTTTGGTGTAATATTCATGTTTTTGATATGTGATTATTACATTCATGCAACTTATAATTTTGTTCTGATGTAATTTGAAGACCGATGGAATATCACATCAATGATGTTATTGTGCATCGCATTTCCTTGTTTACATCACTTTTTAATACGTTCGCATCAATTATGCTGACCTGTATTACATTTTTTTTGCTGTGTAGAGCATTTAAAATTCCAGCTTTTCCCAGCTAATGAGTGTCTTTAGAATTCTTGCCTCATTGGAACCAAACAAGTTTCCACTTTTCCTTCGCCGCATACCTTAAATGTTTTGTACAATTTCCAACATGGCAACGGTATGTTTATTCTACTGAAGCGCAAATATAAAGCAAGCTTATGCTAAGAGCAGCATGCCAAATAGAAATTTTAAATAGTGAACCAAATGCTTTAAACACTTTTTACACATTGCTACGTAATCCTACGTCACCTTTGCGTACAACCTCATTGGGCTGTCCTTTTGTAGGTTTTTTTTTCCATTTTCTTTTGATAAAGGTTCTTATTATGTTTAATATCACTCTATGCGTCGTCTTCTTCTTCTTTAGCATTTCAAGCTTATTGCTTTCACAATTATCTTATTGCTTGCTCTCAACTTAGTGTTCTAGATTGTCTTCCACAGTTATTAATTGAGAGCTTTCGATGCCAGGTACCATTTTTGCATTAGTATGGATTGTGTGGCAAGTAAAATCATACACTATGCCCAGGGAGTCGAGAAATTTTCCTTAACGAAAAATTCCTAGACCAGACTGAGAATCGAACCCAGCCACTTCCAGCATGGTGTTGCTTTGTAGCTGCGTGCCTTACTGAACTGAGCCAAAGGAGGACTTTGCGTGGAATTGATGATTATAATATATTGAAGAACATACTTCCATATGTGACATGCGTAATCGGCCTCACTCAATTTCATTAACTTCTACTCAGTTTTCAGACAGCCGCATTAGACAGAAATTAAAAAATTCTCTCTCAGAAATTAAACATTAGTGAACAAACTTCCACCGTCAAAGCCTCATGTCCATATCTATCTTCAACTACAAAAGAAAAGTTGGTTACTTTCCAAACTTACATCTGAGGAAGCAGAAGAGTAAACTATCCGATGGAAATTTTCGGCACCCACAAAAACACACCGTCATGAAATACTAAATCTTTCATTCTTATCATCGCACACCAACAAATTTGTAAAACTATCAGACTTCACTTGAACATCACTGCTTGTTTGTGCCGCCATTCCATCCTCCCCGTAGGATGGCATCCAAATTCAACGTGGACTCCTGCTGTACACGAGGTCTCCTCCTCGGTTCGCCTCCACATCAACTACGAAAAACACTGACTGCCGTCGAACGAACTCGGATTCAGACTGCCCATCGCGAATAATGTTGGCCATCTGTGAGATCGATCCTTTAACGCCCTTCAAGTACGAGCCAAACGTACAGAGGTAGAGCTACCCAATTTGAATGAAACAAACAAAAATCCCAAATTGATTGTATGTCGAATGCAAACCGAATGAAGAAGAGATCTCACCGCGGCGCACAGCAGCAGAACGCGATAGCCCATATCAGGCGGGATGCGAGCAGAACATGCTCCAGGCTGTGGCCTCAGAAGAATAACCGTTCGAATGCGGGCAGCATCCGATCGCGACTAAACCCACTGAACGGAGACCGGCGTGAATTGGGCCTCGAGCACAAGACAATCCGTAGTGTGGCAGGCCTGGGATAGGCCAGTGATTAGTGTTCTAAATTAAGTAGACAGCTCGTCGAGAACGGGCCGTATTTTGATAAGAATTATCTCCAAGTCGAAGTAGAAAGCCATTTTTTTACGGTTGCTATACGACACGCAGATGTTTGACATTGTTGTTGATCCGTTAGTTACACCGAGTTCTTTTTGTTTTTTCGATGGAGCGTGGGAAAGCAAAACAAGTAAAAATCAATTATAAGATTATCGGTGCGCGCATGTTAGCGTGGAGGAAGTGATATTCACCGGGACGAGGAATGCTTCCAATGTTTTGGTTTTATTTAAATTTATTCTAACATTTCAACAGTGATTGAAATAACATTTGAATAACATTACTATTTCATTTTTTTTCAATCTCTTCCTCTCTGTGTGTGTTTTTTCTCTTCTTCCTTTCTCCAGTTGAGAGTGAGTTTCTAGTTGTATGTGTCTACATTTTCCTTCTTCTTTGAATTGATTGGTTGCGCATTCTATTTTTTTTGTAGTTGCCTGTTTATATTGATTGGTTGATTGAATGGAGACGTATTACTGGATAACGTTCTCGCAAATGGAATTTACTGTTTTAAACTGCTTCTATTCTACGAGTACAAATTCAGAAGGAGCATACAGGTATATAGGTTGAATGAAACCAAAATATTGGTATGGAATAAGTTCTTCGAAGCCGAAAATGGTGGTCCAAGAAATTGAGGATGTTTATTATAGACTGTTCTAATAATTATAGATGCAACGATTAATCGCCAAATTGATGGTGTCATTTTCTTGGAAACTGATGCTGTCATTTTCTCTATATTTTGCACAGAAAATTGAAAATGCACAGAAGAAAATCCGAGCAAAGAAAACGGATCGGCACAAATGGTGCACCTTTAGTGATTCAATAAAGAAAAACTGGCTAAGCAAGAAGATGTGAGCATCGGCTCTGTTTAAACCGAAATTACGGAAGTATCAAGCACAGTGCGCTTCCGCAGGTTCCCATGGCCGGGGTAGAAAAACCGGCCTCGCCGACGATTTTTTTTTATTTGAGAAAAAAAGTGTATATATATTTTTCAATGTAGTCTATAATTGAAGATTGCGTTTTACACATCTTTGACCCCGCACTCAATAAGTAAAATTTTGCAAGGCATTTAGACCCCGTTCACATTACTATTCTATATTACGTGATATAGAGTATCTTGATATCAAACAAGTCATGCACATTATTTCCAGTGAAAACTAGATGTATAGATGCTGATATCAAGATAGCTCAGCATCACTTTATATAAGTTGTAAAGCGAACCATAGACACTGTATATAGACCTGGACAACAATTGTCTCATGCAGCCAAACGACCTGTCAAAAAATGCAGCCAAACGGACAGTCAACTTTTGATTCACTTTAAAGGAGCTAGCATTGTTATGACAAAGGCTAATTATGAACATATAAGGGATTTTCTACTTCCATATTCAGTATTTCAGTATTGTCTTATATTATCTTTCTTTTGAAACTGAAGAAATCCACAGAATTCACTTCACATTGCGAGTTATTGCCACTTCGCTCCAAACAATTCATTTTTTACACTGGCACTTTACACTATGCTTTTTAATGAATATTCTTGAACGGAATCAAAACAAACTACCAACATCGAAACCGAATCTTTTAGCCAATTGCGCTGTTTACTTCAAGTTTGTACAAATACAAGTGAAGCCAGATCAATAGCTCAAACTATGACATATTTCAGTGGCTGGCAGATCGTAAGATTTATGCGTTGTCCGGTCTACATACAGTGTCTATAGTGCGAACGGTGGTACTAGACTACTTTGTGAACGAAACATGATTTTATGAAGAAATTTCAATCTATGAATGGAGATAGTTATGGTTCAATCATGCATTTGACAAGCATGATTGAATTTTGTTATGATTTGTTTTGTTTCATTCATGAAAACGGATGACACCATCCGGTCGTTAATCTGAGAAACGTGAAACGTGATTCACAAGAAATTGGCAAGTCATTGCTGATATATTAAATCGTAATGCTGGGCACATCGTTACCACATAATCGACAAGCGGTACATTCTAATCGTTTTATCAATTTTTTTGTATTCATCTTCGATGGGTAAGTGGAGGAACCATGCGACAAGTTGGAAAATCAAGTTGAATTCAAAAATCAATTAATGAATGGATGCATTAAATAACGTCTTAGAGAGCAGATGACGATTGCCGGGTCAAGTTGGTTGCCGAAATATGAATTGATGATGTCACAGCATTTAATGGCATCTCACTTGATAGTTGACGTCTAATGCTGAGCATTTCAGGAAGCATCTGACAGAAATCTCCAAAACATGCACAGCCATCTTCAATTTGATGAATCTTTGCAAATTTCTTAGGTATAAAATTTGGTTTTCTCGGTCTCTGATCCAGATCTCGATTACGACACAGAACTATTTCAAATACGACTATTCAGACTATTTCAATCGTGTTTTTATGGCTGAGGTGATTCCACTAAACCTTTTTTCACTTCAATCTCCTTGTTCTGTTTTTTGTCGTTTAATTGGCGGAAATCAGTGCCATGAATTTTCGAAAATGTTCATGAGAAGTGCAGAAAGATTTATCGCAGGGTAATGATGCGATGTTTATCTTTGACTTCATGGTTACAGTTCTATCACCTGATAAACCGACATGAAACTCGATCTCTCACTTTTGATCAAGAATCTATAACGACCGATTCAAATGTGCAGCGATCCATCTGTCAAGTTCTCAAGCGATGCTTCGTGGTTTAATAAACGTTCTCACGAACATAGATGTCAGTAATATGATTGGAACAGAAATATTATCATTCATGTCGGTATGTCAGCGGTTCTATCAAACGTACATAAATCACGGTGAAAAAGTTCACTGTTAACCATTTTAAAACCGAGAATGTTTCAGCCAGTTTCAACTAAGGGTGCACACTCATTCATTCATAGGGACACGTTTGATTTATTAATGATTCTTTATTAATTTACACAATAACTCTCATTAACTCAACTCATGGTGAAATAATGTCTGCTACTTTCGATTATTCACGATTTCATCCGATCGATCGCATTTCATCCGATTTGATCGTGATTTCATCTGATTCGACCGATTTCATCCGATAAGAGTCACGATTTTGATCAATTTTACTTGATCGTGTATTTGTTGCTTTGATTTTACCAACGCTATGTATGGATTGTTTCAAACCAATTTAGCATGATTCAAACTGAATTGCTGTTTGAAAAATAATAACCGAAAAGCCGTTGAAACAAGCAAACATATCCGTTTACAATCACCTCACATTTTCCTGTAATTTGAAGAATATTCTCGTTGCAGTTCAAAACTGGAAAAATCACTGCGCAAATCAGTTAAATGCTTTTCCATATAGCAAAAAACTGTCGTAATAGTGGAGCTGTGGAGAAATCAGATGCGCCGTGCAACGCACTAGATGCGCCACAATGCAAACATTGGCAAAATAGAGTAAAATTGTTTGGCGCTAGTGAGGTTTTTCCGGTTTTCAGCCTACAGCTGCGAGTTATAAGAATATAAATAACATTACTAAGGGCAGGCGCCCATTGATGTTAGTGTAGGAGGTGTGGCATCTGCTAGCATGCCAAAAATATCTTTGTCGAGGTTCCGCATCACGCTACAAGACTTTTTAAACGATAATTTGGCCTGGTATGTGATACCACACCATATCGCTGCGCTTTTTAAAATTTCATCCGTTTGACTCAGACATTTTGATTAACATCATTTTTCAAATCTGAGATAATCCGGAAGAGTCGCGTTCTCAGGTTTCAACCATTCATCGTATCCTGCATACCTCAGGAATAATGTCGTGGTAAACCACTAAAATAATGGACAAAAAATGACTTATAGTACGTTCACACCACCGCTTATATTACGTGACATAGAGATCTTGGATATCAGCAACCATACATCTAGTTTTCACTGGAAATAATGTCCATGTCATTTGATATCAAGATACTCTATATCACGTTATATAAGCTGTAGTGTGAACGTACTATTAGATTACTCCATAGTACTTTTAACAACAAAGATGTGATGAGTCAATCTGATGCAGTAAAAATGTTCAAGACTACGCAACCTTACAGCTGCAAGACGTTGAAGAAGATAGGAATAGTCGGCCACAAGAAATCAAGAGAACCAGAATACACAGAACAACAGATATCAACTGTAAGATGCCCAATGCCGCTGGATGACTCGAAATTACGCCGGAAAATGTGTCGTGAAAGATGTTATGACTACTTGAAAACCTTCATAAAACCCATTGGCTGCCATGAACACCTGCATACCACCAAATGGCCACAGCTGACTTACGGTTCATTTACAATCCTTGTGCAATATGACGTGTTTATTTTCCCACATTTCAATTATTTCGTTTATTTCAATATGGCGATTGGAACCACCCACAAAAGTTTTGCCAAAAAGCCAATTTATCTCCGCAATGCCAACTATAAAACCAATTGATCGTTTAATGCTTTTACTGGGGGCAAGATGGTTTTACAATGGTTTTTCAACTGACCATAATAAAATAATATGAATGAGTCCTAAACGGCATTTCATAACAGCGAGTTCATAAAGTCGAAATAAAACCTTTGATAGGAGTAAAAGGAATTTGAGAAAACAAGGTTTTAGGATCATTGTAAACAAGTTGTGTAGGTTCTCATAAACCTGACTAAAATATACAACTTATTGGCACCTCCTGGTGACATAATAAAACCAAATTGATTTCAAGTGGTTTTAATAAAACTTTAATAAAACCTAATGAAGCTGGATGGTTTTGGGAATGTTACTTGGGAGGGAACGATATTATTCTGATAACATTTCTACTGCATCTTCGAACGTGAAATATAAGATCAAACATGAGCTTGAGCAAAAGGTGATGCTTTATATTGCCATATCTGAGAGAGGAATTTCCAAACCGTGGTTCAAGCCCAGTCTATTTATCAAGAAGTGTACCAAAATCAATGTTTGAAGAAAATATTGATTCCATTTCTTCAAAAATATCATGCAGATGGAAATTACGTGTTTTGGCCGAATAAAGCGTTTTCGCATTCCCTGCCCTCTCGTTCGGAAGGGGTATGGGTGCGTACACGCCAGCTTGTCGTGGCAGATTTCATGTGTGATCAGGCCGTACCCGCTGCCGTACCTCCTGAAATTCACAAATGTAGCACACAGTAAAATGTTTCTTGTCTTCTGAGCAAACGAGTGGAAACTCATCGGAGAGGATCTTCGGTTCGTCAGTGATTATCTCTTGAATTTCAGGGAAGCTGATCTTCTCCAGAGCTCTTTGCTAAAATATTGGGTAGTTTCCTCCTGACCTTTAGGCAGGTGAACTTCTTGGCAGTCACTCCTGATTTTCTTGAAACTTCACATTAAACAACCCTTACCTTCCAGAAACATTTGATAAGTTTTTTTTTTCCTGAACTTAGTTACTAATCCAAAACATTGGGAAAGAATTCTTCAGGATTTCTTGAAAATTATCTCTAAATTTCGTGGAAGTTGCCTCCATAACTTCTGAGAAGTTTTCTTCGGAACTTCAATGAAGTTTTCTCCTGAACTTCAGGGAAAGTTTGTTCCTGATTTTCTTTTTTTTCCTATACTTTTGGAAAGTTCCTTCCTTCCCTTCCTTGAACTTCGAGAAAGTCTCATTCTGGGATTCTGTAATGCTCGTTTCTGCACTTCAGGAAAGCTCTCTAGCACTTCTATGTAGTTCCAACTAAAGTTTTGGAAAGTTTCCTTCGGAACTTCTGGGAAGTCCTATAATGAACTTCAGGGATCCTTTCCAGAAGGAAAGTTGCCTCAAATTTGTTGTAAGATTCTGATAAATCCTGAACATTTAGGACATTTTCTTCTGAACTTCGGGGAAGTTTATTCATGTATTTCTGAGAAATTCTTGCTCAAACTACTAGGAAGTATGTTTCTGTACTTCGGGAAATTTTCTTTCTGTTCTTTGGAGAAGGTCTTTCCTGTACTTCGCAAAAGACTCTTCTAAAATTCTGAAACTATCTCTTCGGTACTTCGGGAGAGCTCACTTCTGGGAAGTTGCAATTAAACTCTAGGGAAATGTCGTCTCTGGAAAGTCCATGTCTGAACTTCAGAGAAGTTCTCTTCTGAAGAAGCCTATTCCTGAACTTCTAGAGAGTATCTTTCAGAAGCTCTGGGAAGTCTCCTTTTAAACTTTCTGTCATAAAATCTTGGTAGTTTCTGTCTATACTTCTAGATATCTAGAATTAATTCTATAAACCACTTTACTTGAGGGCAAATTTCCAAATCTGCTTTGACTCAAGCATCGATAGTCTTTACATTGAATAGAGGGAGAAAGTTAAGGTGAATCGCTGCTCCATGTATTTTTTCCTATCTTTTATCTCTCTCTCTCGTAATCTTACCTTGCTATTTCAAATTGATAAATCTCGTTTGTTAGTGAATGAACATCGAATCGAACTCTATCAGATTGCTCACAGCAAGTAAGCATACAAAATGATGAGATTAAATTTTCAATATCTAGTACGGATTCTGAGTTATATCAATTGTAAATGTTGAGGTTATGGCTGCCGCCAAAAACGGTTCAGCATAAGCCCTTAGAGCGAATTACTTTGATAATGCCACACAATATAGCTATTCAGCATGAAACATACATGAAAATACAACATCTCAAAATACAACATTCTCATGCAACGCCCATAGGCGGAGAAGATGGAGGGATGAAGTTACATTGATTGGTCAACTCCTTATTCATTGCAGCTACTTGCGCAGCCAGTTCGGTCGCCCATGTCATTCGCTTCGTGATCTGTATAGATTTGTGTAATGCACGATGAGCCGCTGCAGAGCCAATTTGCAGAAAATAGACGCAGCAGCTTCAAGATGAACAGTTCTTTCAACCAATGACGTAAATAATGCCACCCTACACACTTAGAAAATTTTACAGTATTCGGTACTTTCAACGTTCGGTAATCTGATTTACCGGATTTCGGTGAAATTTTACAGTATTCCGGTAAAAAAATTACCGGAACTTGTCAAATTTTACCGAAATCCGTTAAATTGGATTACCAAACTGTTCAGCTGTTGAAAGTTCGGTAAAAAATTACCGAATACTGTAAAATGTTCTAAGTGTGTACGTTTCACCTGACTTCTGCCGATCTTGAGAACCGAGATAAAGGGTGATACGGTCAAAATTTGGTCAAGGGAAAACGCGTGAAAATCGGTGAAATCGTTTTTTTTTTAAATCAAATTAAATTTCTTTTTCAAGTTCAATTAGTATAAAATTCAGGAAAAATATTCAGTTAGGCTTACGCTTTTCCAAATCCGAATTGCCGGGCCTTACGCTTGACCCCTGCCATCAGATTTTGTACAGCCACCTTGTCCACCTTCTTCGCCGCAGAAAGCCAGTTTGCCTTGAACTGCTGCTCGTCCTTAGCAGTTTTTTTGGTCTTCTTTAGGTTCCGCTTGACAATAGCCCAGTATTTCTCAATTGGGCGGAGCTCTGGCGTGTTGGGAGGGTTCTTGTCCCTGGGAACCACCTGCACGTTGTTGGCGGCGTACCACTCCATGGCCTTTTTACCGTAATGGCAAGATGCCAAATCCGGCCAAAACAGTACGGAACAACCGTGTTTCTTCAGGAAAGGCAGCAGACGTTTATTCAAACACTCTTTCACGTAAATTTCTTGGTTGACAGTCCCGGAAGCTATGAAAATGCTGCTTTTCAAGCCACAGGTACAGATGGTTTGCCAAACCAGATATTTCTTTGCGAACTTTGACAGTTTCGTGTGCTTGAAAATATCTGCTACCTTTCCCTTCCTTTGCCGTATAAAACTCCTGTCCCGGAAGCTGCTTGTAGTCGGCTTTGACGTAGGTTTCGTCGTCCATTACCACGCAGTCAAACTTCGTCAGCATCGTCGTGTACAGCCTCCGAGATCGCGCTTTGGCCGTCGTATTTTGTTTATCATCGCGATTTGGAGTCACTCACCTTCTTGTAAGTCGATAGTCCGGCTCGTTTTTTGGTCGATGCACGGTTGTAGACGATACACCCAGCTTATTTGCGGCATCTCGGAGAGATAGGTTAGGTTTCGCTTGAAACTACCGGCAACTCTCTTTGTCGTCTCAGCGGCTTCCGGTTTTCGATTTCCCTGATCCAGACTTCCTGGCTGTCGACAAACGTTCCTCAAACACTTTAATTACATTTGTAACGGTTGATTTGGCAACTTTTAGCGATTTTGCCAACTTTGCGTGCGAGTAGCTCGGATTTTCGCGATGCGAGCAAAATTTTGATACGCTGCTCTTCTTGCTTGGACGGCATTTTGACAACTGAAGAGTGAATTCCAAAATCAAAATAGGAGCAACATTCTACACACACACTCCTTCAAAATGAGGGGTGTTCAGGTTTTTTAAATGCAAAATTGAAAGAAATACGTCAAGTTGATATTGACCAAATTTTGACCGTATCGCCCTTTAGTCGATGCCAACCGGCGAGAATGATTAAACAAACGGAATTGTACGAGCTTTTGGAAGAGGTGTCAATCTGAGCAATTGGGGACATGTTTTCTACTGATATGTCTGTGCTATTTTGCGCCCTACCGTCCGTAGAGTTGAGATGTGAAAACGGCCAAAAAAATTCGTTGACCACAGTTCCGCCGTTGTTATGTCCGAACCGCCTGTGGTTCGGACCAATTCACTATAAGCTCGGTCACATGATGATTATTTGTCAGGACTACCGAAAAATTGAGCTTTTGAAACGTCTGTCTTCTGTATCCACGGCCTACTTCACGTCTCGTCACTCTGTTTTCTTAAGGAAACTATTCTAAAATTGGTCGCCGAGGTCTCTCGTCCATGTCTCATCCGTAGATAACCGTTATGGTCATTTTTCTTGGAATAAATTCAGCCCTCTCAGCCTGAACTTTCGTCATTAGTGGAGTCACTCAAATTTGAGTAAATGTAACTGGGATTGACAAGTCGACAAATCGAAAACATCTATGTGATTTGAGTCGATGTTTTTGATTTGTCGACTTGTGTATCCCAGTAATAACGAAAGTGAGTCTAACACGACTTAAAACTCAGTCAAAAGGACTGGCGTGCATTTGAAGAATTGTTCGCACTCAATGAATGGTTTTATCAAAACTTAACGATGCAATTTTACGACATGATATTCGTTGCAGCTGTGGCCCTTCATTATCCGCCTGGTAGAGAAAGTCAGGTCCCGTAAACCAACGACTGCGTAGGTGAAATCTAGACAAAATCGTCAAAAGATCGAAACTTAACACGCATATTTCCTGGAAATGCCAGGTTGGTAACATCTATATCCACTCCCGATGGGAAGGTAATAACTCCTTGTATATGTTTCTGGTGCTATTTTGTTTGTGGGAGCAAACAAATCCCAGGAAAAATACGCTAGATGTCATTGTTTACAAATTGTTACTTGCGACCTTTTGACTATTTTGTCTAGAAAAGTGGGCCCTTTCCCCGTTTCGTGGCTTCATCTGCAACGTTAATTTTGGGAGGTAACCATCGCCATTCTTCAGACTGGGTTTCTTCCAATATATCACCGATACGATTCGCCGCTTACGCGATACTTGCTAGCATCTGTGTTAATCAACAACAGAACTGTTTTAGAATCACTTCAAAGAAAGAAAGAGTGTGGTACTCAACGATGGGCTCCACTAGACTACTTCCAATGACCGCCGCTCGTAGCTCTAATCTAGATATTGAAGCCATCAAAGCTTGGCTGACCTTGATCAATGACTCGAAAGCAGGCGAAACAACTTAGCTTACCGATCAGACCAAGGCCAAGGTGGCCTCTGCTGTACTCAGAAGTTGTCTATATTCTATTCAGTCCATGGCTACACCTCGCCAGCCTCACAGTCTGCGAAGGGTTCGCAGGTCGCCTTCTACTTGATCGATCCACCTTGCTCGTTGCGCGTCTCTTCTTGTGTTGTGTTTAAACTGGGCTGTCGTCTGACATTCTGATGACATGCCCAGCCCATCGTAGGCGACTGATTCTAGCGGTGTGTACGATGGAAGGATCTCCCAGCAACTGGTGCAATTAGTGGTTCATGCGCCTCCTCCACGTTCAATCTGTAATGCAACGTAGATCGTACACATCAGCTTCCGTTCAAAGACATCAAGGGCGCGTTGGTCCTGGACTAGCTATGTTCAGGTTTCGTGGCCGTAGAGTTCTACGGAAAGAGGAAGTTATATACCCAATGTACAAAAAGGGTAGCAAGTTAGAATAAGAGAACTAATAATAATACTCAACGCAACCAACAAAGAGCTTTCCAAGATCATCTTCCACCGTCTATCACTGCCAGCAAGCAGATTAGTGGAAAGTTAACAAGCCGGTTTTGTGGATGGACGATCTACAACAGACCAAATCTCTACGTTGCGGTAGATCCTCCAGTCGCGAATATCAAGTCCCTACACACCACCTATTCATCGACTTCAAGGCCGCATACGATACTCTTGGTCGTGAAGAGCTATGGCAGATTATGGACGAGAACCTTTTTCCCGGCAAACTGACCAGAGTGATCAAGGCTACGATGGATGGTGTACAGTGTTACGTGAAGATATCGGGTACGTTATCGGGCTCGTTTGAAACACGCTAAGGACTTCGACAAGCTACACCAAGCATTACACCAAGTTGAAACGTGAAGTGGAAAAGGTTGGATTGAAGGTGAGTGCGTCGAAGACTAAGTATCTGTTGACTGGAGGAACCAAGCGTGATAGAATTCGCATAGGCATAGAACTGTGACAATCGAAGGAGATGAGTTCGAAGGTGTTGGATGAGTTTGTGTACCTCGGATCATTGGTTAACGTCGGTTAACAACTGCAGCAGAGAATTTCGGAGACGCATTATTACCGGAAATCGTGCCTACTATGGACTACACATGACCTTTTAGGTTTGGTAAACTTCACCCCGTTCAAAGTTTACCATGTACAAAACGCTGATAAGACCGGTAGCTCCCTACGGACATGAGACGTGGACAACGCTCGAAGAAGACATACAAGCACTTAGAGTTTCCGAACGACGCGTGCTTAGGATCATCTTTGGCGGTGTATGGAGGAGAAGTATGAACCACGAGCTGGCGCAGCTCTATGGCGAACAAAGTATCCAGAAAGTCGCTAAAGCTGGAAGGGTACAATGGACGGGACATGTTGTAAGAATGTTGGATAACCCCGTAAAGATGGTGTTTGTTTCCGAATCCCGGTCACAAAAGACGCAGAGGAGCGCAGCGAGCTAGGTAGTTAAACCGAAGTGGAGCAGGAACTGGAGACAGGCAGCCCTCAACCGAGTTTTATGGAGAAATATTGTGCCGCAGGTGCGGTTCGAATAAGACGTTGGACCACCATAAGTAAGTGGTGTTATTCCCGTTTGTTTGTATTGAAAGCAAAAACGATACAAAGATAGTGGAATAAGAAGGAAGAAGGAGTGGACTGAGAGGGGATTTCGAAAGTGATTGTAATGTAGGAATAAACATAAAATATACAAACTGACCGTGAAGGAAGTCAGAGGTAAGCCAGTCGTAGGGAAAAGTATAAGATAATAACACAATTTCACTTCATTGATCTGCTCTTGAAAAAATAGTCGAGTTTTTTTTTCAGTGCGAATTAAATATTGGAAACCGGTAATTCAACGGATCTCAACAACCTGCTGATCATTCCTCGAACCACTCTGCTGATAATTACTTTGCAACAAAGTTTCAATTGAAAACAATCTTTTATAATCAGTAAACATATAAATCACAGAAATCATGGAACTTGGACATGAAAAGAAAAAAACCACTCCTTAAGAAATGCTACAATACTTTCCGGAGGTTGACTAACATTTTGTGACGGGTGAAAAACGACGTCAAGACTGAACAAATTTTCTCAAAAGAAAAGTCTATAATCTTGATTGTTTCTATCAGTGGCTATCGACTCTCAAGGCTTGCCTACAATAGATCATTGCACGGAATGTATTAACCTCACTCTTTTGAAAGTTCGGGAAGGTGTTAGAATTCGAACCGCTCAAACGAAATTTGTCATTGACTTTTCCGGATTCTGTACGATTTAATTAAGGAAATGATGTAAAAATAAGCACTGGTATCTGTTTTCGGCTATTCTACTTCAATCGTAATAAATTTAGAGCACGAAATCTCAAACCGATCTTATCAAAAATATTCAACGTACGCGTAAACAAGCTCCGTAAACTGACGCCACAGTGCAATGATCTATAGATACGTTTGCGTATTCCTTTGACGTTAATTTGACAGATAACCTTAGTGAAAACTGTCAAAAATCACGCAAACGCAATGTATCCATTGTGGACGAACCTTCGGACCGAAAAGAAGCAACATGAAATGGAGCTGTCATATTTTCATGAATGAATCTCGATGAGTAACCAATGAATGTGCATCCTCAATGCGTCATCTGATGAATTCTGTTTTAAATAATTTATTGGAGTAAAATAAATAATAACTTAAAAACAATTTCAATAGTCTAAAATAAAAGAACCGGAAATACTTCCTGTGCCTGAAGAAAAAAACCTACACTGAAATAAAGCTGCATCCTCTATTTCCTTAAGAACGGCTAATATTCGAGCGAACACCAACCATAGTTTTGACGTCGTTCCTGTTATTCATCTGTTTTCCTCTATATATCTGGAGATAATTTACGGATTGAAAAAACTGAGGCGCGTAAAAATTTGAGAACGTTTGAACCAATGGAATGTCGCTAGATTTCTCACTTTCTGGTTTGTTTTGTATTTTTTTTTTCTTAATGTGGCGATGTAAGAAGAGTTGAGCAGATTAAGTCTTTTTTTTTTTGGGTCAAGTTGCCTTGCCAGAGGGAGTGTATATATAATCTGTTTCTGTTTTTTTCTCTTTTAATTTTAAGTTTTCCTACCCAGATTTCTTAAAAATATCTGTTCTCTGGAACATTAAATAGTCTCTGTTCACTACTATTTACAAAGTTTTCTGCTGTTTTTTAATTCTCCGAGGGAAATGGTTTTCTGTTTGTTTAATAGTTCTATAGTTGCATCCTGCTCGCTATACATACATACAGTAGAATTCGGTTGGGTGAGTTAGAGATTGTGAAAAGTTTCCTATCGTTTGGTTAACACACTCGCGCATCCCCGTGTGTCGGGATTTGTTTTCGTTCAGATTAATAGTACAATTGTATTGTCAAGAAGTTTTCTTTTACATTTTAATGTGAAATAAGTACCTATTTCTTTCAGTGTTTCTTTTTTGTTTTTCGTCATCATCAAGTTGCCCGCTGTACTTATAAATTAATAATACTTTCATGTACGAACTTTTCATACGACGAGTTTGCTTAGAGTGGGTTCAAATTAAAGTTTCCTATGCTACAATGGGAAGCGAAGTAATGCCCGAGTAGAGGATTTTGATCCGGTTTTGTGGGAAATGTTTTGATGGATTGATTGTGTTGAGCTTTTTTTTAAAATGCGAATGGAACTGAATCGTGTGGAGTCGGAGGTGTGTGTGTGTTTGTGTGCTTTCACTCATTCAATCACCTGACCATTGATGTGGTTTTTCTAAAATATTTTGTTTGCTAAATATATTGTCCAGCGATTCTTACAACGGTACAGTGTTGGTTTTTCTTTGTATGATAAGCTTGCTCGTAATGGTAAATTTACTTTGACACTAACGCTAACGATTTCAGTAACAACCAAGGTTAGTCTTGTTTTCGGTTTTTGCTTTGTGTGTTTGTATGTTTGAGTGTTGATGTGTGAAATAGAGTTGGTATTGGTAGCGTTACGCAAAGAGTATATGCATCACGAATTTCGATTAGTTCTCATTTTGTAGCGCGTGTGCATTTCAGATGAGTTGTTCGATGTGTTGCTTTGGCTTCACTCTTTGCGTGACCCTTTATAGGTCCTCTAGTGTGACACTGCGTTCAAGTTGGGTTGCGAGATGTTCCGGAATCAGTGTCGAATGTCTTAAAGCCGTTTTTAAATAAGCTTGATTGATTTACGAGACTTTATCCGTCTTGAAATAAGTGATTCTTTAACTAAGGATACACGCACTACGCGATATTAACAGATTTCATACTAACCTAACATCCCAGGTAACCAATAAGCATTAGCGTATGCAGTAAATCAATCTTAAATCTGCATATCAGGTGCTACAAGCATTATATTGGCATTATATCAGCATCTTGAATATTATCTGTTGTAAATTTGGATTTCAAATGCTATTTAAAAGTTTGTAGCCTGTAATAAGCATTTCGGATGCAAAATAGCATTGATGAAGCATTATCATACCATTGCGGTAAAACTGGCAACGCTGTGTTGGCACACATAGTTTCCAAAATAGAAAACCAGAAAGCGTTAGTCGATTCTCTTGGTTCCGCTCTTGGAACATAAGGACATTCTCCACTGATTGCCCCGCTACCGCAAGGTTGGAAGGGTTATTCGTGTTGATATCCAACGATTTAGTATTGTTGACATTGATGGCTAGACCCGCTGCAGAGGAGTTTTCAGCGAAGTCGTCATCATCCAACCGAAGTTGTTGAGGTGCTTCGTTGATATCTATCGGTGTTAGTTTCAACTCAATTCATCATAATATCTACTTTGAAAAATGGATGAATTCAGGTAACGCAAAAGTGAGGTTAAACATCGAGGATGGCGCTCGTGAAAAATGGGTTTTCAAGCTTTCTAAGCAAAGTAATTGGTGATAAAAAAAAAGCAGAAAACCGTCGACAATGACGATCCTGACGAATTCCATAGAGTTTAAAAAATAGCCACGTAAATATAATCAATTTCAGTTTCAGATACTACGATGTTTAACCACATTTTAGCTTAATTTGGATCCTAAATAGGCAGTTGCCATTCGCTTCTTATACGATTTTCCTGCCACCTGGTGGTGAATCCATAGGGTGACTCGCGATACTTTCAACCTTGCGTAACTTTGTTCATACTTGACCGAAATTTACCAAATTTTACCCAGTTTCTCGTGTATTGCTGGATAGAACACAGTGCATCAAACCAAACACACGGGGAGCTTGTTTACGCGGAAATTTTCTTTAAACTAGGTTCGAGTATTTGTGCTCTAAAATTTTTGCGATTGAAATTAAATTTCCCATAACCATACACCAGTGCTTATTTTCACATCATTTTCTTAATCGAATTGTACACAATCCGAAAAAAGTAAAGGGCAAATTTGGTTTCTTCGGTTTAAACACTATAGCACCTTGCAAATAAGCTCCCTGAACTGTCAAATAGTGGGGTTAATACATTCGGTGCAATGATCTCTATCAAAAAGCGCAAGAATGTATTGCAAGGTGCACTTGGGACCAACAGGGTTCTACAACAGTGAGCCTATCTTAAATCAAGTTTAGTTTCCTATTGATTGTGCTTCGCAGATGACTTTCTGCGCTATCTTCCGGAATATTTCAAAAAACATGAAATAGGACATGCTCATGATATTTCGTTCTATCAGCGGGAGGAGTCTCGAAGAAAATGAATGTAGTTTTTGGCTCAGAAAGTACTAGCACACCGGTCCCAAGCTCCCCAAGCTTAATGATTCGCCCCTAATAACATAACTCACACCAGCACACTCTCAAACATTGTGTCAAAATAACATAGCGAATCAAAACAATAACAAAGATACTAATACCGGAAGCGACTGAAAAGCGCAAGAATTATTGCAAGGTGCAGACTACAAGGTGTACTTCGGACCTAGGGGTTCTACAATAGTGAACCAATTTCAAATCGCTAGTTGCATATTGATTGTTGGTACTATAGTGTATTTAATGAGTACGTTGGCAAGTGGTGGAGATTTTTTCATAAGTCATAAGTCTTCATTGCCAAACAAATTTCCATTGGTGGTACGTGAATCGGAAGTGCAATGATGTATTGTAGAGCAGCAATGATGTATTGTAGAGCAGCAAAATTCCAAAACTTTGGTTAGCTCTAAATGTTAGAACCACCGTCAGAGGAAAAACTTATTCTCAGGTATCCTTCTCTTTTCAGAGCGAGTAATGGCGCTATAAAATGATGCCATATGAGGCTTATAGTTAATGCTTAAGTCCCAATTGGCTGAAGAGAAATGAAGCGTCATTTAACCTTCTTAGACTAGATGCTCCCAATGACGATTTCTAAATATGTTTATAATATAGGACATTTCGTTTAACTATTCGCTCCGACTATTCATTTTGCTTTTCCTTTGATGACTACTGAAAGCTACATTGGTTCCCTATGTCTACTCAAGGTAGATACAAAATCCTCTCTACCTCCAACGCTTGCATGTACGTCGCCAGGTGAGCGATCGAGGAGTGTCTTCGTGACGACTATTGCGCGAAGAAACGTATCAGTAACTGGTTCCGTTCCATGGTGACTTGCAATGTCTTCAACGAATTGTTCCTCATCGTGCTTTCATCCACGAGGTGTGCAAACGTCAATGCTAGATTTTCTTGAGAGAGTATTGCTAACATCGGATCAGATGTGCACTTGTCACTGATATTCCTGTCGACATAGAGATAATTCAGCACACCGTTCACGGAAGGGTTTTGTTCATCTACATGCAACATTCTGAGTTGTCGCAACACACCTTTGAGAAAACTGATGAATATACATCATTCGATCATCTCAAGGGTCATCCAGAACTTCCTGAAATGGATGACAAGAGACGAGAACCCGAGAAAAACGCGCAAAAAAAAAACGAGGGAGCGCAGACTGCTTCTTTCATGTGGAATCCGAGCATTTCGATGCAGGACTTCACCAAAAAACTGTTTCGTGATGTTGCGTCCAGAGGGTCAAGAAATGATCCAGTTCGAAAACATACGAGGTGCAGAACTTCCCTAATTGAGTGTTGCCAAAACGCGTCTTCTTGAATTATACACGAAGCTGCTAACGAGATTTTTCACCGATAAGACCAACTTTGCAGTGGATGACCGTCCTAAACTGAAGAAGCTGTCGAAATTCGCTTTTATGTACCTTGTGGTAAACGGAGTGAATCATTCGTGATAACAAGCACCATAAACGATGAGAGTTACAAAACAAAGTGCATCCTTTTGAGACGATCGACAACTGTTGTTTTGATCCGATTTGGCTGTAAGAATTGAATTCCGGGTTTTTTCCTCTGAAAGACATTAACCCACTATACTGCCTGGATTCCGTCCGATCAAAACCATTTGGGTCATGATGAAGCATGAACTTCGGAAGACTAAAGGAATGGTGAATTACGGAAAGGAAATAATGAGGAAATAACAATAAAAAAAATGAGCAAAACGTGCTGCAAGCAACACAACAGGCTGTGATGGAGGGCATCACTGGCCTTTCGTCAATTCTTTTACCCATGCAAGCTAGAATAAATACAAATACTGAACTACTGTAAAAATGTGGTTACAGTTCGATATTAATAGAGGAATCTTAAGTGTCGCAATAATTATCGACTCACCCTTTATGCATCGCCAATCAAAGTACCCAGTTGAAAATTGACAGCAATCTCAGCTGTTTCGCAGCAACCATTGCGAAAACGGTAAAATGCCAACTTGGGATTGTATGGTCTTACTATCGTTTGCACCCCAGGGTGAAGAAATCCGCCATCATGTCGATAGAACACAGCAGATATGGCTTCTACAAGATCATAGCCTTGCTGAACGAAGATAGGAAGCTTGGTTCCGGCCGTTCGACGGTACCTTCAATCCATGAAAATCATCATGCGGAAGCGCAGGAAATGTTACCGGCGATGTGATGGTAGAGTTGGATGATGAGACATATTTTACCCTGAACCAATTGCACCCAGATAGGGATGTCGAAGCCACCTTTTTTTTTCTACGGGATTTCTGTGAATGGGAAAATTTAAAGGGTGTACGGAATCAAATTGCACCATTTTCAAATAACCAAATTTCTACCTATTGGGTGCTTCCTATGATTAAATTGGTTGCAAGCGGGTAGTGGAAGCTTTCAAGTTCAGTTCGAGATGTGGCGAAAAAACTGCATTGAAGCAAAACTTTCGTGCAAAGTACAAACGGCTAAATCAAAGCCTCCAAAAGCGTCTATTTCAACTTCTGAAGTCACACAACGGTCCTACGCTTTTCTGGTCAGATGTAGCCCCATGTCATTACTCTAAAGATGTTCTGCAGCCTTATTCTGCCTGGCGTGTGCGTCGAGAAGACTCGCTCTTACATACGAGGTGACAATTGTCTTCCCTATCTTATGACCACGAGCAAAACCATATCACAACATAGACCTTTGCCTAAAGACAGCTCTTCCAAAAGCAGAAACACCGAGACGACACGGAGCAATAAGTAAAGATCGGTAACCCTAATCAATTTTACTTTCAGCCAAATTTTCTAACACAAGGTAAGTAATCCATTATGACCGCTACAAAATTCACTAAATATCCATGACCTAGTATATAACGGGGAAAGGGAGGAGTCGTCAGGGCACACAAGTGAAACGATTCAGGGGAGGAGTCATCTGGAACTTTCCAGAAGTTCATCTGGGAGTTTCGCAGAAGATCAAGAGAAAACTTCCCTGAAATTCAAGAGATAATCATTGATTGAAAAACTGAAGAAGCAGTCAATGCAAACTTCATTCATATGACCGTTATAACATTCATTGCCCACGACTCCATATTAAAATATAGTAAACACCTCCTCAACCGTTCGAATCGTACTATGAAATGAAACACAAACTCATATAAAAATTATAATTCGTCGGTTTCCATTGCATCTCGTATGACAAATATGATTGCTCATCGAATTGATCGATTCAATGTCGGTTCGTCGGTATGGAAAAATTCCTGACGTTGTAAACAATGACTCTCGTAGTCATTTTCTCTTGAACAAAAGGTCACAAATACAAACGAAGCCCGCTTTAAGGAAGAGGAGTTTTTTCTCTATCCGCTGATATAGTCAATTTGAAGGAATTGTGTTCAACTTCCGATAAATTAGCATACAAACTGTTTGTTTCCAAAGGCAGATTCTCCCTAATCAAATGTTGGCGCTGAATTGGCAAAACAAGAGTGAAAATTATCAACACTCATCCTTCGAATATCAAAAATGACAACTATGTAAGTCTGTGGACCAATAGATCATGGCACGATGGCGTCATCAATGCAGTTTTGACAGTTCATGAAGCTTTACGTGGACTTAGAATAATTTCGGTGTGATCGGTTTAAGCTTTTGAGCTCTAAGTTTATTACGATTGAAGTAAAATTCTAGGAAAACAAACACCATTGCTAATTTTTACATCATTTCCTGAATCTAATCGTACAGAATCCTGAAAAGGCAATTAAAATTCTCGATTGAGCGGTTCAAATTCTAACACTTTGCAAACAAGCTCCCTGAACTGTCAAAAAAGTCAGGTTAACATTCGGTGCAATGAGCTATTCGCGAGTTAAATTTAACTTTGGTTAAAAAGTGACACTTCGAAAGTTATGTTGCCATGTCCGAAAATCCCTGTGTTGTTGATAAACCGGTTTTTTTAATAGAATGCAGCCACGATGGTAAAATTTTCACTTTGCAGCTGTCAGAAATGACCAAGCTCGGATAGCAGGGTAGTAGCATAACTATCCATCTGTCAATTTTTAATCAAAGTTATATTTAACTAGCGAATTGGTTCACAGCCTAAATATGTTTTGTTTGTTTTTATTATGCAGTAGCATCTTGACAAGTGAAAAAAAAAAATTATCCGCATAGAAAAAAATAATTTCTATTACATACAATTCAACCTTTAGCTACATTTTAGCAGCCATAGTAACTTAATACAACAAGTTTTACTATTGTTTATGAAATGTAATGAATGTCCAAAAACATTGGTTTCTATTGTTACAGTTTGTAGTATGTATGCTCCAAAAGCATATTGTTATGGTTCCTTAATCATATTGTTTTGTTTTAAAACGTTACGCCTCGACGCGTCGTTATGCACACACGTTATTGTGGAACGCTTTTCACGCTGACACTTGACACTTGACAATCATAGCAAACTGTGCAATTTTTTCTTGGTGATGGGCAGTCGGGTTTCAGTCTGTGGTGTTCAGAAAATTCAATTCTAAAAAATTGTGAAAGTTGCAGTGAAAGGAAAGAGGAGCAGAATTGTTCTAACATTTGCTACAAAAGCAAAAATTTTGCAAGATTTCGACAGAGGGTTAGCTATGATTGAAATAAGACGGAAGTATAGCATCGCTGAATCGACTGCATACGACCTCAAAAAGAACAAGGCAAAAATCATGGAACAGATCGAACAGCGTCAACTTCGGATGGGTAAGCTTTTAGAAATTTATGTCTGTAAATGTTCTCTTATAAATTCATAATCTCAGACAAACGGAAAACCTTCAAAAGGGCTATGTATCCTCTTCGCGACGAAGCTCTGTACAATTGACATCTGCAGAAACGTGAATGTCATATCCCTGTTAGCCAGGATTTGTTGACGGTTCAGGCAACGAAACTGTACGGAAAGTTGTACAATGATGAAAAATTCAAGGGAACCGTGATTTTCGTGAAACGACACAACATCAGGTTTCTGAAAATTACGGGAGAGAAACTTTGGAACAATGCTGCAATCGTTGATTCGTACATTGGACATTTTGCAACCATCGTTCGGCATTTATTTTCCAGCCAGATTTTCAACGCTGACGAGAGCGGGCTGTTTTTTAAATGCACTCCTTCGTCAACATTTGTCACAATGGACGAACCATCAGCTCCAGAAAGAAAGGGGAACAAGGAGCATGTGACATTTATGCCTTGTTCAAATGCCGATGGTTCGTTCAAACTTCCGCTTATAATGATTGGAAAGTCAAAACGACCAAGAGCATTGAAAACATCTATTAGCTGCACGTATACTATGCTTCATCAAAAAATGCCTGGATGACCCGGCAGTTGTTTAAGGAGTGGTTTTTCAAGGAGTTCGTTTCTAAGGTCACGGCATTTTTGGAAGGTGCTAAACTGCCGGTGAGGGCTGTCTTAGTGCTGGACAACTGTTCCGCACATTGCAACGCCAATGAACTAAGAACTGCAGATGGAACAATCTCTTCGATCTTCCTGCTACCAAACACAACAGCCTTGTTATAGCCAATGGTCCAGAACGTCATCCAGATGGTCAAGCCCAACTACAAGCAAAAGCTTATGCGTGAGCTTCTTGGACGCCAAGGAGAATTCGACGACATGGTCAAGAAAATCAACATCCAGGATGCTATGTTTTGGGTAGCCGAGGCTTGGGACGAAGTACCGGCTGATTCCATTGCCAAATCATGGAAAATACTTGGGCTTATTCTACTTCTAGGGTGACTCGAGAAGAGTTGATTTCGACTCTTCTCGATGTGCATCTTCCATTTGATTTACATTAGTCGATTCGCGTCGCGCGAGTCGGAATCGACTCTTCTCGAGTCACGCTACGCGTAGAATAAGCCTAACTGTACACAGAACCAGAATTCGATGATGAAGATGACATCCCGTTGGCGGTTGTACGAGAACGCTTGCTATCGATTAAGCAGAACTTGATGGACCAGGACAATACCATACACGAAGTGGACATGGAGTTTGACGTCTTGAACGACGATGATATTGTGATTCTCGTTTTGCACCCGAACACATCATTCTACGATCGCGAAAATTGTTGCAATTGTTGAAAAATCAAGTGCTTCACCAGTTTTGAAACCACACCAGATTGATGTGGATGACGTTTCTGATCTGAATGGTATTTCAAATGAAGCAGCTTTATCGGGAAACGATCAAATTATTGCTTGGGCAGAGGAAAACGGACTTCCATTAGAAAGGCAACTCCTGCTACGAGAAGTACGTGGAAATGTTCTAGAGAAAATAATTGGTTCACAGAGTTTGATTTTTTTTTCTCGTGCGTTGTTACTGAATGCATGAATTTGTTTTTATCCTTAAATAAACAATCATTTGATTTGCACGGAGAGTCACCTCACACGAGGCGACAATTGTCGCCTCGTATGTGAGAGCGAGTCGTGTCGACTCACCCGCCACGCAGAATAAGGCTGAATAAGTTACCTGGCAAATTTTACTAGTTTTATAAACCATGAATGTAATTACAAAGGTTCTGCGATGACAATTGTAGCAACCCCTATCCCGAGCCCTCCGCAGTGCTACGATCATGTTTGTTTAAATGATCACAAATATTGAAATACATATCTTATCAATTTATAGTTTTGACAGTATACAACCAATAATCAAGACTAAATATATTCAGCCCCTCCTATTCCTACCCAACAAACATCGATGTTGAATTAGAGCTTGTTCAAACAAATTTGGAGAAGCTATTCAGCTATTCTAGAAGAAACAGCTGAATAGCTTCTCCAAATTTGCTTAACAAGCTCTAATTCAACACCGATGTTTGTTGGGTAGCTACGTTCATGTTTCTTCAAATTATCATATTTTGAATGGAAATTTAATAAATATACTCATTGGAATTAATGAATTTGACATACAAACAGTAAATCGAGTTTTATCATACGAAACAAGCATTCCAGCCCTCTCCTTCTAGCTACGTCCAATAGTGTGAAAATAATCATGATATATATTTAAATACATACTCAATTATTTCAAATTTCTGAATAAAAACGAATCGATAATCGAATTCCGGACGGCAAAATTTATTCCAAACCTTGCAGCATTTGGATCGATTTTGAATTTATACGTGTTGCAGGCTTTCGAAAAAGAGCAGACCTACTTCAGTATTCCTTTACGATTAGTTAACAAATTTTAATGATTGATTGTTTGAATTGAAATTTATCTGCACTTATTTTCATTCTCTGGATGGATTCAAAAATCCTAGTTATAAATGGGGTCATGGAAACGAAAATAAAAGTTACGAATCATTCTTGCTCTCTTTGTATATTTTGCCTGGCTCTTTATTAATAAAAAAAAAACCCTATTCTTAAAATTGCTAAGAAGGAACATGTCTGACCCATTGAAGCTGCAGACGACTCTGATTCCAACACTCCTCGCGAAACCAAACTTGATCGGGGTGTTTCTGTGTGTGTCTGTGTGTTTGTTTTCCAGTTGTCTACAAGCTAAAAAGATCAGTTTCAGGTTTGAACCATGTTTGTGTGTGGTAATCTGCAGTAGGTACGTTCATTAACACTAATCGTATTCAGTGTGTGAGTGTTTGTTTTGTTTTTTTACTCTTTTTTGTTTTCGTATTCATCCTAAACCAGTTCCAGTCTCTTTAAAATTTGTTGAATTAGCAATGCTAGTTTGAGAGTATCTAGCTTTAACATTGTTTGTTATCCGTAATAGTTTTGTATAGTTTGGTAAATATAGAGTATGTATAGTAAGTAATTTAAATACGCGCTCGGTGAAAACTAACCGCTATAAATGCAACACTCTTGTTTATTTTTTGTTTGTTTGCTTTGTATTCTCCTCTCTGTCTCTGTTATTATAATATAACATCGGCTGATTTGTGTGTGTATGTATAGAAAAAACTAACAACTTGATCACATGAGACGAGAGAAACGCTTATTAGGAAACGGAAATAGAGTTTGTATTTGTTTTTTTTTTTTAGTTTTGTTTAACTGTTTGTTGGTTTGAAGTGGTTATGCTATATTCATTCGTCATTCGGATTATTTATGTTTGTTTCGATTTCCAGCGAATGTAGAGCTTTCTCACACCCTCGCTACTGTTGCTTTCTTATTATGATTTTCAATGTACAACTAGAGATAACCATTACTTCTATATACATATACACACAAGTTATGTAATTTTTCGAGTCTTTTTGTTGTGTTTTCTTTAACGGTCAAAATAAGTACAACACTTTTACCATCACGAAAGAATTAAGACCGAGGTGGAATGTTTATAATCCTTCGACTAATTTAAATGAGCGAAATGGGAAGTTCTTATTGATAGAACTCGTAGCTGTGCGTATTCGGAAGTGATATCGAACGCGAAATGGATCGGCCAAGAGAATAGATTTGGAAAACGTCACATTCTCTCTACGAAAACCCACTCTTTTCAGTATGTTTTTTTTTTGCTTTTCTAAACGTAAACAGATATGTGAATTACTAGTTAAACAAGTTTTTCCTTAACATCTCTAACGAATCCCACTACGTCTTAACTCTGATGGTTTATAATACTTTTTTTTAAGTACACGTATTTTATGAGTCTTTGAGTTTATTTTCATTTCACTTAAGTCGTTTATCATCCACCTTTCTCGTTCATTTGCTTCTGTTGTTTTTCTTTTTTTTTGTCAAGATAGGCCATAAGTTGAATCGCCTCAAACTGCTCTAGACGAAGAGCAGTGGAGACAAAAAGTAATGCTTAAAAAAAAAGAAAGGAAATTGCACGAGGCTTGCGAGAAATTTCGGAAGGTTATCCCCAGCCCAGTGGAACCAAAACTACATATTTGTACAATCGTGTATCAATTTGATTGATCTCAGTAGTTCGTCTTTCTGTACACAATTAATCCTAAAAACCCCATCATGGTCAAAAGGTTCCACCGGGGATCCTTCCGAGTCAAAGATGTAACAGTAACTGAGTGAGATCACACGGGAAAGATCAGTCTGAAGATCAGAATCACAACGTAAAGTAGCAGCGAGACGACCAGTGCAAACAGCAGCATCCAGTCCAGAATGTCCACGTGATTATATTTCGACCTCGACTGGCATGTATCAAAAATAGATTACCTCTTCCTCCTTGCCCTTGGTGGAGTCTTTCTTGTTGCTGCCATTGTTGTTATTACTTCCGACGATATTACCGATATCGGCTGGGGACGAGGACGAGCCACCCACCGGCGGAGGCGACTGGAGGCTGGAGTGACGCGAGGAAAGCGGAGTCGTGTGCATCGAGTGGTGTTGCGGGTGGAACTGCTGCTGCTGCTGCTGCTGTTGATGATGATGATGTTGGTTGTGGTATTGGTGCTGCGGCAGGTGCTGCTCGTGGATCGACGCCGATCGGTGCGAGGATGTGTGCGAAGGCGACGGCGATGAAGGCGAGTGCGGATGCGATTGCGAGCTGCTGCTACTGACGCCGTAGTGGTGCTGCGGGGATTGGTAGTTGTCCGAACTTCGCAGCCGGTATCGTTCCGGGATCTTCGGGTAAGTGTTGGTTCTAAGGAATTGAAGAGAAAAGATTGAGTTGGAATGAGAGATATTGACAATTGAAAGAAAGTGTTCTTCGTTACTAATCACGAGAAACGAGAATTTATTAGATGATTTGTTTATATTTTTTTCATGTTGATACTTTGTGGACGAAAGACCATTTGTGGAAGTAATGATGGCATGAATTGATGAGAACACTTTTTTTTTAATTACGCCAAATTCAGCTGGACTAGAGTAAACGGTACACAACCTTAAGATACTCCAACGATCTTCATGAATCTTAAGGAAAAACAGTTTGAGTACCTAACGTATGCATTATATAAATGGACTGATTTTTCAGGCAATTACACTGTCCACCGTCGGAATGCGAAATTCCGAAACTTGTATCAAGTTTGATGTTCTGCTGGTTCCAACTTGGTATATCTCGTTATCCTGACTATCTAGACGGCTTTTGTCTTCGACAAAGGAGTCCATTATATTAAGACGTTTTCGTTGGTGACAGTTGGTTAATAATGTTAGCACTACGCGGCGCTAGTGAGCAAGTAAATTTCTTAAAACCCCTTTATCTTTAGATCCTTACCAAATGGATGGTTTCAGTCTTGGACAAAATAGTTCAGTTTGATTGATGAACAAAAGTTCAGATTTGTCTCAATACGTGGTGCTACTGTGTAAGTAAATCTCCCGACTATGCTTTATCTTGGGACCCTGGCCGAATAGAACGTTCGTGTCTTCGATATACTTGTTCAGTGGGCCATGGCCATTTAATTGGTGATTAATAGTTCATAATTTTCTCGCAACGCGGCGCTAGTGTACAAATGAGCTTCCTGATTCTAATGAACTTTTTTACCCTGTACAATGGACCGTTCCTGTCTTCGACAAAGTTGTTCAGCAGTTCAGCGCCATTTGTTTAATGGCAAGAAGTTCAGCATTTCCTCACTATGCGACGCTTAGACCTGCTATACAATTTTGCCGAAGACAAAAACCTTCTTCACTGAATAACCTTAGTATCAGCGTAGCGTAATAATTACTAGTAACCAATCAAAAGGCCGTGGGCCCACTGATCAACAATTTGAAAACAGAAACGTTCTAAATGACAAGGACCCCAAGATACAACATGTTTAGGTAATTCACTTGAGCGAGAGGGAATCGTTTCCGTGAGAAAACAAGAAATACTTTGAGCCTTATGTATTATATAGAGGAAGGTAATTTCATTCCATTCTGTTTTCATGCAATTTTTCTTGGCGCTCTATTTTTGATCGTATGATGTCAATTTTCAACATACATAGTCGGTTCCCTTCAGTTTGACGTTAGCACATTACCGCGATATTTTGAACTTTATCACCCATCACGATGTGCTCAGCAGATGGCGCTATAGTGATGATGATTTGTAGTGGAAAATTTTCAATGCGTTATGTCTGTTTGTCTGTGATATGAATGTTGATAATAAAATGAATATATGTAACCATAAAAATATAAACATTGTCATAAAAAACTCGTGGTTGTTACGCACGATAAATGTTGGTGCTGCTGACCGGAAGTTATGCAAACTACCAATTTAAAAATGCGTCGTTCTCTTCAGTGAACAAGAGAAGAGAAACGATTTTGCATTGCTTTTGTAGATGAAAGTTCAAACTTCCAGTCTACGTGTTTCGTTTTTGTAAATATTTGTGAATAAGGGGGTCAGATTTATTGAAAAAAAGTGTTTTTTTTAACACGTCAAACTCCATAAAAAAAAACAATAGCTAGCAATTATCTTGTAATGTGCTTCATTTTATGCCATAAACGTCTGCAGGGTTGGGTCTTAAAGACCCATCCTAAAGAAGTGAGAAACACTATTATTAAACGATACGTAAATGAGATAGAACTTACGTTTCTTCAGCAGAGTTTCTTTAAATTGAATTATCTACAGTTTTGAAGGAGAAGAAATTCCTCTAAATCATACAAGTAAAAAGTTAGAATTTTTACTATGATCATAAAAAGACCACCCTAATCACCACCCAAACCAAAAAATATCTCTTACATTTAAGATTAAATCTTTCGAAGACAACATACGTCTAGAGTTAATAGTTTCCGAGTTATCGATTTTTGTGGCGAAATTTTGCTAATCGTACCATAGTGCGTTGTTTTGGAAGTTTTTCCACAGTTCATTGTTCAAAAATTTAGTTTTTCCCAGGATAGTATTTCCATCTCAGTTGTGGCCGAATTTCATTTTATAAAGAAGAAAACGTGCAGTTTAAGCAGTGCAATAACCATAAGTAATTAATTGCAACGGCGAGTGGCAAGCCATTTTGCACCGCATCTTTGCGTGGTCACGCACACCAGCAGTCCATCTTGTGTTCATCCGTTTATCTGATTACTACACGAAGCGAAAAGTTTTTTCTAAATTCAATATATTTTTTTTTAATTCAAAGAAATCAATTTTTTCTGCGTGTAGCAAAGACCATCGTTAGGACTGTTCACAAACCACGTTGACTAATTTTTGAAAATCGCAGGCCTCCCACCACCCTCGTAGACTTTTACAGCGCGGCTACACAATCTTAATTTTAAAATTCCCGCATTCCTCCTGCATTTTTTCCTGATTTTCACGACTGGTAAAATGAGTGAATATAAGTTGGATTAATGCATATTTTTGAAGTTGGTGAGGAAATTGTTCAATCTGGAATGCTTCTGATTTATTTCAATTAGGCTAAATGACGGATTTCAGCTGCAATTCGGGCTTCTTGCGTATTGCGGCCCCGCTTTAGTTTCGCATTTTGCAAACGAGAACAAAAATCATTCTATATCTGTCATTAATCTCCAAGTTTCTAGAAGCATAAACGTCAAAGAAAACTAGTAAAGCATTGGAGGTTTTCGAGTACAAAATGATGCAGACATTACTCTGTGTGAAAACCCAATAGTATATGACGTAGATTCAGGGTGCAAAACTATCGTTTCATTCATCTACAAAGACGATCTCCACCAAAGTGTAAATCGAAAAAGAAAGACTGCAGCATTAATCACCTACGAACCTTTTTGGTCTTGGATAATTTTTAAACAAAATCTGTAGTCAGTCAATTTCAATCACAAATAGGGTAGGTAACGGCTTAAGCATCACAAGACCCTATTCCAAGCACGGGGTAAACGCTAACCTACAACGCTCGTTTTTTTTTTGCAGTATGGTGCTCCATGTAGTGAACTGAACAACCCCTTCTGTTCTTTCTTTTGGCGGTATAAGATTTCAGATACAATCAGTAGTTTTTATGAAATTTTGATTTGATGTGAGAAAGTTGATGTACGTAATATCGAGGTATACCTGTAATCATACATGGCATTTCACCCAAGTGCGCCTCTCACATGCATATTGCTTGCCTCCTCTGGGGATGAACCAGTTGCCACACTGGCGAGCAAATCACCACGCTTACGATGAGTGCAAAACAAGCCAAGTGTGAGAGGGAGTCTCTTGAGAGCATTTGTGGTGAAAATTTGAGAGCACACTCTCGAGTGAAATGAACGAATTGTGCTCTCGAGCGCACCCACTTAGTTCTCGCTGGTGTCCTCTTGAGAGACCGCTCTGCAGAGCCAAATCTTTAGAAAATCTTCAGTGCCCTTTTTTATGCATGTTTCCAAACTTATGAGTAAAAGTTTTGAGGATTTTTTTAATTCCTTTGTGAATGACTTAGATGTATAACTACTCCACCTAAGTTGTTAACCTATATACAAGGAAAAAACGTGATAATAAGATAATAATGGAGAAACAAAAGGCTTATTTCTTTAGTAGTTATTCGTTTCGGGTGTTGATGGGGCACATTCGAAACTGTTCAATGCCTTACCACATGTTTCGTCTTGGGTTTTTTTTTGGGAATGGAGAATGTTCTTATGATAGGTAAGAGACCCTCCCTTCTCTGAAAGGGAGACTCCCATACAAATGAAACACAAATTTCTGCATAATTCAAGAACGAATCAAGTTATTGAAACCAAATTGGGCATGTGGGGTTTCTGGAGGCGACATTTTTCTATGGTGATTTGAGACCCTCTCTTCTCTAGAAGGGGAAGGAGGCTCTCATACAAATTGAACTAAATTCGGCATGTGGGGGTTTTGAAGGCAAGATTTTTTCTATGGTGGTTCGAGACCCTCTTTGACTGGAGGAGGTGCTCTCATACAAATGAAACAAAAATTTCAACCAAACATGAGAACTATCCAGGCAACCGAAACACAAATTTGTATTATTCCGATAGGCAGCAGGTTCTGATAGAAGATAGAACCACTTCTTATTCAAGAATGGGGGCTGTTTCAGTTATTCTTAGTGCTACATTATGCAAAGAAGTTAATATCAGATTATGAACGAGAAAACTACGTTCAAACTGACAGGACACGGTGTAGTTTGAAGATAAATGTTTTGTCTATGACAGGCTTCAACACAGAAAAAGCCATGGTAGACAATGACGATCCGAGGATTAAATTTAAACACACACCTACGTTTTATTTGCAGAAATAACACACATTAGCAAACGAAAATATAACAAAATTATTAAAGAAAAGCGCAGTCTATTAAATTTTCATTCATTTGGTTCAGCTTGCATGAAATAGAATGATAAACTCTAGATTTAAATTTTAAATGGGCGTTATTGCAAAATCATCATATCTAGAAACCGCTGAAGAAAGTATCAATAACTACATCTCATTCAGCGGAAGAAAATGTTTACATGTTTAAACTCAATCTGTTATAATAATAGATTTATTAAGATATAAATGAAGAATGAGCACTGGCGTTCCCTTTGTTTTGATTTGAAATTCTGTCGAGCATAGATCTGTCAAATTCCATAGCTTTTGCTCGCTTTGACAGTTGCATCCAACAAGACGCCAGAAAAAGATGTCCAGACTCGGTTTCGTTCTATTGCCCCATTTATTCGTATTTTCGCTAAGTTATCTTTGTTCTATGTGGCTTACTATTTATAAATAATACGGAAAGATCTATCCTTGTGCTTCTTGAAGTTCTGCAGCCATGTAGTACATCTCGATGCTGATGATGCTGTCAGTGGCCGGAATTCGGGATCGGATCCGTATCGGTGACCGGTATGCACACCTCGGAAGAGTCCGTGATGCGCTGGGGAATATCACTTACCCTGCAGACGAGACATAGCTACAGCTGGCGAGTCTCTGGCGGCATACGCGATCTCCTACATCTACCTGGACGTAACACCTTCGCTTAAAGGATATTAGGTCATTCAAGTAAAAAGAACGCACCATATTACAGATCTCGTTTTTTCACTTTGTCTTTCATGTGACGAATAGTTACCAGAACCTCAAACAGAGTTATTGTGTGTTTTATTGTGTTATTGGTTTTGTTAGCAAACATTTAAGCCTATTCAGCTAAGAACTATTTTTTTGTGGTTAGGCTTCATTCCATACAATGTACAGAAAAATCTCACTGGGACTAAACCACCATGAATTTCTTCAGACAATTTCACGATACTGGAATACAAATTTAGTCGGTTGGATTGGGCTTACTTATAACAACGGTTTTCTTGATAAAGAGGACTCACTAAAACTTTTCAATTGGCTAGCAACTGCAAACTAATAAGTTCCACTAGATTTCGGAACTACGTCGAACCAATGCGTCAATCAAATCTGAGAAATAACTGTAATTAAAGATGGCCTAAATCTTAACATATTGCGCAACGGGGAATCCCTACTTATATTAGGTAACGGGATGTAATGTTAGCTTAGCTCCTTCATTTGTACAAAACGTGTCATTAATTTAGCAATAATCAACAAAATCATGTTGCTTTTTAGGATGACCGATGTAATCCAAAGCAATTTGAGACAATATTAATCATCTTATAGTTGGTCACTTCCGTGTAATTTTCGAAGTTGCATCCAAGAATAGACCCAATTAGGTGCCTGTAGACCGACATTAAATCCATATCCCTTGAAAGTACATAATGACTTTATAACAAGAGTTTTCGTGATACATACTACCAAATGTCTGTCTTATCAAACTTATCTTAGCAAGTGTAGAGCTAGTTGAATCTCAGCTTGAAAACTTTAGAAGTTATAATCAAAAATGTAATCGATGGTTGCATAATGGGCTGAGTCAAGGGACACATACCCTATTACTTCAAAATTTTGCAGATCATTTTTTTGACTTGCTATACAATCTGCCGTCATATCAGAGAAATGTGTCTTGCTTCGCGATCAGATTCAAATGGGTATTTATAATTCTTGCCATCCGTGGCACTGCGATATTAAAAGAGAGTAGATTCAACATTTCTCACCCAAACAGTTTCAAAAACAAACTATTTGAGGAGTAAATAGTTCTTCTTTTATGCATTTTTTCCAAACCTCTGATTACAACGTTTCAAATGACGCCAAAATGGCTAACCGGTTTATATATGAAGATTAATAATTTTCTAACCGGCAAGCAAATTCATTTGAATCGGGTATTTTTTGCATGGTTATCGTTCCGCTTCGGGTCCCTTGCGTTCGAAGCTTAACACTAGTGTTCGCCGTAGAAATACCCTTACTGACTGAGTCTCTGAATACTCTGGCTCTCCTGTCATTAAATTTGTGAGAGTTAGCAACTTATTTTTGTTTGTTTTTACACGCTAAATGAACAGTGGATACAGGTCAAATAAAACGGGCGTGACTAAATAATATCAAATTATTAATTAAAGCTCTAGGGGCGATTCACTCCGGGCACACAATGCAAAAACATTTCTGACACCATTGGTTCTATCTGGGTACATTCGTTAACTCGTAAAGCAGACAGTCGGTATACCATATAGCGCCAAAAAGCAAAGATTTTACATAACAGCCCACCTGGGTCGGACTCGGGCACATTCAGATGCTTATATTTTTACAAAGTCGATACAGTCGGTACAGTTGATGACTGGTAATCACACAACTGATGAATATATTGGCACAAAACATAGTGATTTCCTTCTTGCTTAAGCTTATGAAAATATAAAAATTCACTGTGTTGGCCAGATGTAATTACCCAATGCATCATATAGATGAACTGAGGAATTCCATTTTTTATTAATTTTATAAAAAGAAACAATGTTACTTTTCGAGTTTAGAGTAGCTTGCCTGTAGCTCCAACATAATATGATTTCTTCACATTTTCGCTTTCCCCTCTTTTCAAATGTTAGTCTAGAGTTATAAGTTTTGTCATTGGACCTCAGCCTTGATCTGTAGGTTAGAAATAGGTAGAAAACTAAAAAATTCATGAATCTGTGTAAGTTATTTTCGTTTTACGAATGTGCCCCATGACTGTCCGAAACTACCCCACGTACGGGGCACATCCGGACAAATATGTATTTTTCCGAAATGCAAATAAACAACTCAAAATTGCATAAACGCACACCTTTAACACACTCTTATGATGCTTCGATGTCCAGATGACAACTAGAATGAATTCAGGATCTCTGGCGACGTTCACAAAAAGTGTCCAAAACTACTCCCCTCTCCCCTAGAATATGTGAATTTTTAATCAATGTATTAATTTTAAATTCAAATATTGTATGTAGTTAAGGCCACTGCTTTATATGGAGCCGTCCTATTGTGCACTTGCTTAGCAACGCGCAGAGCGTTTTATCCGTCGTCGCCAGGAAATACATTATGGTCACTCCCATTCCTTACACATTAATCTATTTATCCTGTATAGGGTGAATGTTAGGTTCCTATAGTTGCTTATGGAGTCTCCATTCACAACTATAGAAATCTAATGCTTCAAAGGTACCGCAACAATTGCAGCCTTACCCTATGCAAGATAATGTATTTTCAAAGGTAATAATATTGCCTATGGTTTCGCACACGCTCCATTACAAGAATCTGCAATCCTTTATTCCCAAGGTCAAATTTATACGTTATAACGAACATATCAAAACCGAAATGAATAAAAATGGAAACCGGAACCTGAACGACAAACCATTCACAAACCGGCTTGCTAATCTATTTATTTAGAGAATCAACATCAGTGTATCTGACCAGTTAACGCACTCCAGAATTCTCTGGGGTGCGGTTCTCTGTATTCACTGCAGTGCGTATCAGAGCGATCAGAGCGCTGAGTTTACTCGCCAGCTACTAATTTTTCCTGATTTTCGTAATACTATAGACTGTTCCGGAAATTATAACCACACCTAATGTGAACGGTCATTTTTAATTTTGACTGCGTCCTTTTGTTAACACATTTCTGTACGTCATAGCATAAATAAAATAACTTAGTTTGTGGTTGACTGTCAAAATCTGTGGTCTTATTCCGGAGCAGAGAAAAAGTATCGTGCACAAATGGTAGAATGTTAGTAGAATCTCTTCAAGAAAATTTCCCAAAGGGGTGTGAGCGTCAGAGCGGTACGAACTGTAATTAGAAAATATGGAGAACAATGCACTTGTGAAGATGCACCAAGGATTGATCGGAAGTCCGATCTTATGAGTCCTGCTATTGACAAGAAGATCAAGGACACCTATAAGCAGAGCCCACCGGCTTCTGTTCGAGATGTGTGTGTGTGTGTGTCCGGCAATGGTATTATGGAAGAAATTTGTTTACAACAGTCCTTCAAGTAACCATTGGAAGCAGCTTTAATCCGGGAGCTAGAAAGTGATTGCTTCACTGCAGATCCACCAACCCAGAATTTCTAGAGAGTCACGCCCATTCCGAGGTTACTTTCACACACAATAAGCCCCGCATATAGACATTACCGATATCTTAAGGATAAGGGAACCGCAACACACTTCCAGATTTGGAAATGTTAAATTTATTACACGTATTTAATATTATTTGAGAAAGGGTTATTGCTATATTGTTATAATCAGAAAGATTTCACCCATGGTCACCTCCTTAATGACACTATCTTGTTTTTTTCGTAAAGCTAATAAGTTTCGACGTTGATTCGTAATTTATTTCGTGCAATTGCATGCATCTTTGCTAAACCGTCTGTTAGATATGCAACTTGCATAACAAAACTCTATACACCACGTGGTGAATGCATCTGAAATTATGCTAGCCTTTCATGCGCGCATGCGCATTGTCTGCTAATTCTGCTAATCATCAAAATCCCGGCTATAAGGCAACTCTATATCAAACATAAAAACTGCTAATAATCATCGATTCATTCGCCACAGAGCGGAAAAACACTCTAACTTAATAATTTATGTGGGTGTCACAATACTATCACTAATTAACAAAACTGAGCTAATATAACTTTTCTTCCGGGAGTGGGGTCGAGGCACAAAAATAAAAAATAAAACGGGGAAATACTACCGACCGACCATAACACATTTCGGGAGGGAATCGATTGTATTCACTATTTATTTCACAAAGCACGCGGAGATTGTTTGATTTCACTGTTAGTTTAAGTAAATTACGAATTATTGTTGGATTTTTCGCAAAAACGATGAAGCAAAAACAAAACACGTCAGTTTCAAAGCACAGCCTGCTGCGATTCACCACCGGCTTCCGTTCGAGATGTTGTGAAAAAGATAAGAACCTCGACGTCTAACGTGATGCGTTCAAAAAGAGCGACTTAGACTCAAGACATACCGGAAGCAGAAGAAACCCAAAGGGAACTCAAATCAGAGTGCGTTTATGGAGCCGAGAGCCCGGAAACAATATGATACAATTTTGTGTAGAAATTCGGGGTATATATTCATGGACGATGAAACGTATGTGAAATTGGATTATGAAACCCTTCCCAGTCCTCATTTTTCTTGATGAACCAAACGTTAGGCATTTCCTCTCAAGAAAGATTCTTAAAGCTGATGAATTGTTCTTTGCTCCGTGTGTTTCTTTTGCACATACAGCAATTATTTTGTCTAAGCACAGACTAAAACCGTCTGCCTTGACCGGAATTGTGGGGTTTCATATTAAAGTGTTGTTCAACTCACCTCGTGGCTGGATTACCCGTCTGAACCGGTACCTGCTGCTGGATCACGGCAGGGCTGCTACCGGTTCGCGAGTGATTTGGTAAGCTCGAGTTTATCTGCTGAAAAATCAATTGTTATCCTTTAAAATTCTGCGAACTCAAACCACAATTACAAGCATTCTACCTTCTTATCTGCTAGTTTGAGAGGAAACATCTGCGTTACCCCGACACTACTGCTGTTCATCAGACTCGGACTACTTCCACTGGGCGACGAGATCGAGTTGTTGTTGGAGCTGGGTTTTGAGCTGAAAAATAAATCGAGTTGTTAGATTAACCAAACTCATAACGAGGCTGTCGGTTAAACCCACCTAGACAGCGAGGACAGCTTCAACGGCAGCTGCTGTTTGATGGAAGCTGCGTTTATTTTTGGTGCATTTGTTGCACTGACCAGATTCACGGGAGGAGATTTGTTAACTGAAATGAGGAACCATCGTTTAGTGATAAACTCAGAGGTATGTCATTGCTTGACCAGCTTACTGCTAGCAGTTCTCCACTTGTCCTTCCTTCGATCGATGGTTGATATTACAGATTGAGAGCCGGCCCCGCCCGCCATCACTGCACTGTCCACGTGGTACTCTTCACTATTACTGAGCAGGTCATCGTGCTGCGAAGGCATCACCCCGCCGGAAACTGGTATCGCAACCTATTTTTAGAGTCACAAAATCTTATCAAACGAATTCAAAATTCCCGCAACACACGTTCAACTTACACTGGGTGACAGCAAGAGTCCCTGGCTGGAAAGAATTTCCATCTTCCGATACAGCTGTTCTCGTTGCTGCTTGATATCTTCCTGTTCGGCCCGTATCTGCTCCTGCAACGTCTTCTGCGACCGTCGTTGTTCTTCCAATTCACGTTCTTCTGTGTCTTTCTGCTTCTGCCAGGCCGTTTTCTCCTCCTGTAGTTTGTCCTGTAGATTGCGAAGCTCCTCCAGCTGATCGTTGTGTCGGTACATATTCTTCGGATTCTCCCGGAACGAGTTCAACTGGTGCTGTAGACTCTGAATCGTTGTCATCTGTTGGGAGATTATGCAAAGGAGTGTGTGCAGATGGTGGGATACGTGAAGCGCTGCATAGTTGTTGTCCTTCGCTTGTTCGGTGGTCAATCCGTCCGAATTCAGTTTCACTGGGGCGTGTTGTATTCCAGGAGAGAACGGTCCCCCGTCAAACTCCGATGCATTGGATTCCCGCTTTTCGTAGCTCTCCCGATTGGTGAAATACCCCGCCGAGAGGGTTGACAGAACGGCATCTCGCGAGGAGTTCGTTATGCACTGCTGCTGTTTGGATCTCCGCTCGTCGAATCCTCCGAATGTCTCCGCTCGCTTTGGTAAGGTTGGCGAGATGTACACCTCGCTTTGCCGTTCGCCGACTGAACTGCAGGACCGGGACAGAGGCAGTCCGGTGGCCGCCGTGTACAGGGAGGCGGCGAGGGTGCTTATCTCCTGGATCGTGTTCAACACGCGTTTCAAATTTCTATCGTATCACAGTCATCCGAGACCAGATCCCGGTAGGAGCCGTAGTTGGAGATGAATGCTTCCACCGTGGGTCCCAGCTGTTCCGTATTGTGCTCGTTGTCCAGCAGCAGGCTCAACTGCAGGGCGATCTTCTCTTCCAGCAGGATTGCCTGTTCAAAGTCTTTTTGCCTCATTTTGCCTATAGGTGGAAGAGAAGATCGGGGACTTTAGGTTTCGAACTTCTCGGGCTTGTAGACTAGAAACAAATGATATTACAGCTACTAATACAGAGAGTGCATTAGATACTCTCAACAGAAAAATACTACTACATAATAGAGGGTTTATCACCACAGGTTTACCTTCCAATTCGGTCGTCCCCATCGCTTTAGCAATAATGGAAGTGATTAGAAACAGAACAAGCACAATGTCTAGTTTTAGTAATTACATCTAGTTCTAGCAGTTAGGAATCGAATCAGCCATCATTTCCAAGTCAATTGCAACCATTGAACAGAATTACACTCAACACAGGTATTTGATATTTGGTAATATTAGGACATCAAACAGAACCCTGCTGTTGGTTTTATCAAGGTTTTATAGCATTCTAGAAGACCAAATCACGGTCTCAGTACCCTCATAAAACCAAAATGGTTACATGGGACATGGTCTTTAACGATATCGTTCATGCTCGGAGAATAGTTCAGTACTCTAAGAAGAGTACCTGTTTTGTGTATTTCAGGTTCGGTCATTACAACAAATCAGTTACTACTCTAATGTTATCACGTAATGTAATCACGCTCAAATACTCACAGATAATCTCACGAATGTTGGCTTGCTTAGCATCTATCAGTTTTTGGCGTTGTTCAGCAGTCATGTAATCCTCCACCTCGGATTCATCCGACGGACAGTCCAAAACGGCAGCTCTATCAATGATGGAAAGTCAGTCTCACCCTCCAATAAACTCCAATAACTTTCCTACAAACCTTATCGATTGAATCCACACATTCTTATCCTTTGGATTTTGCACTTTCAGCTCGAACATCTCCGGGTACGCCGGGTTGGACGAGATGATGTAGATTCCTCTCGATTCCGTGCCAGCCTTCTCTCGGATCAGCAACTTTTGCAGCGACACAACTCCGGCCTATTTTAAACAGAAGAAAATTCATGAAATCCTGTTATAACCCCTAAATATTCGATCAAGAATTCCGCACCTTATTTTCCGGAGTAAAAAACGAGTATTTGTGGGAGTTCTCCAGCAGGAAGAACAAGCAGTCGGAAAGGACTACCACCAAAACAGTCTGCATCTTTGATCTGCCCTGCATCAGCGTGGCCACCCCTTCGAATCTGTAGAAACAAAAAATGATCCCAACGTGATCAACAATCCTCAAATCCAACCCCCCTCTCCCTCTTTCTACTCACTTCAGCTTCCTATTGCTGGAAATAATATCGGACTTCTTGAACTTATCCTTCTTGAATATCGCATAGGACTTGGCGTCGATTCGTTTGAAGATTTCCAATTGACGGTCCTCCTTCTCCTTGTCCGCAACTCGGGCATCCACGTCCACTAAAATCTCCTTCACCAGCTGCATCGCCTTCTGGAGCTTTTCCTGCTCGATCTTGTCCTCGCGGGAACTTTTGAGCAGCGGATCGATCAACAGCGGATACTTGGTCAACCGTTGCGTCACGAACAGTATGCACTCCGGGATGCCCTTCTTCTTCAGCAGCGGATTCTGCTGACAGTGTTTGTACCACTCGGCGAACGTGTTGTCTCCGGTCATGTAGCACTTGAAGGTACTCGAGGCCGACCGGTGGTTGGAGCAGAATTCTCCGTAGGCCGATTTCAGCTTCTGCGCCGACATGGCCGAAAAGAAGTCCAACAGGATGTCGGCGATGCTGTCGACGATGTGGTGCTCGCGCTGTTTCAGCCGGAGCTTCTTCAGGAAGCCCGTGTGGAGCTCGGTGAGGTCGAGCAGCCGCGGAAACATCCGCTCCAGGTTCAGGTGGCTGAAGTGCTTCTGCAGGCTCTCGACGAACACCTTCTGCATGACTAGTAGGGTTTGGCAGTGATGCTTCTCCGTCATTATGAACTCGTAGATGTGCTCCTGGCGCTTGACCTAGGGGAGAATAATGGAAGGGGGGTTTGAGTATTTGGACGGCATGTATCTATCTATGTAAAATATGTTTCATGGCGTTTGAGGTTAAATTTACTTGGAAGTTTTTTTGTATAATCTTGGATTGCAAAAGACTCGCGTCATTTGTGTAGAACTGAAGGAGGAGCTTAAAACACATATCTTTAAATGTTATAATAAGTCATCATTTTAAGAAGGATCTCCGGGATAATTAAGTTCAGAACAAATGCGGCAATCAAATTTTCAACAAGATTGATCTTTTCATGTGTTTCCACGATTGCTAAAAAACCAATAAACTTCATCATTCCTTAACCTTCCTAATGCATTAGGAAAAAGTTACATATAGTGCATTCAGGGTCAAAAAAGATCCAAGACTTTGCTTCGCTACCAAATATTTATTTTTGAACCGATTTTTGATATCTTGGTATCAAATGAAAAGTATAGATTCTTAAAACGCCATGCTGACATGTTTTGTTTTTTGATTGGCCATTCTGAGCACATAGGAACCCAGAACCGGTACCGGTATGCATCCGAAGTGGGCAATTTTGAAACCTCAAGTATTTGTACCGTTCGACGGTTCAAAATTCACGATTTTGAACACCGATCTTCAAAAACATCATGCCATAGATCAACCGGAGTATTTGGCCACATCCGGATACTCTGATACCGGTTCCGGTTGTGTCCAAAGTGGACAATTTTGAAAACTCAACTATTTGTACCGTTCGACGGTTCAAAATTCATGGTTTTGAATACTGATACCCAAAAACATCATAACATAGATCAACCAGGACATTTGGTCACATCCGGATACTCTGGTACCGAATCCGGTAGGGCCCAAAGTCAAACCATCGTGCCATTGACCTACCAGCGAGTTTGGCCACATCCGGATACTCTGGAACCGTTTCCGGTTGAGTCCAATGAGGTCAATTTTGAAACCTCAAATAGTTGTACCATTCGACGGCTCAAAATTCATAATTTTGAATACTGATATCCAAAAACATCGTGCCAATGATCTACCAGCAAATTTGGCCACATCCGGATACTCTGGAACCGAATCCGGTAGGGCCCAAAGAGGACAATTATGAACCCCAAGTATTTGTACCATTCGACGGTTCAAAATTCATGGTTTTGAATACTGATATCCGAAACCATCGTGCCATTGACCTACCAGCGAGTTTGACCACATCCGGATACTCTGGAACCGTTTTCGATTGGGTCCAAAGAGCCCAATTTTGAAACCTCAAATAGTTGTACCGTTCGACGGCTCAAAATTCATGATTTTGAATACTGATATCCGAAAACATCATGCCATAGATCAACCGGAGTATTTGACCACATCCGGATACTCTGGTACCGGTTCTGGTAGGGTCCAAAGTGGACAATTATGAAAACTCAACTATTTGTAACTGTGTAACTTTTTTTGTAGCGGCACTTCTAGAGGTCGCTGAAAGCTGTTACTACCCAAACTATATTCGTTTTCAAAAGTTAGGAAAAGTCAGAAAATTTTAGAGTCCTAGTTTATTCCGTTTAGACATAAGAGCTTTTTTGTGATGTTGATTGGTCAAAACGACCCCAATGCACAAGGAAGGTTAACGTCAACTAAATGTAAATATATATTCACTAAATGGTGAATCGACAACTGTGATGGAGCGTGCGTCCCCGCAACGTAGCTCTGATCCTCACAAGTTCCTATCTCATGTTTCCACGGGTCAAGAGATGACAAAGACCGCCAGCTAAGGGTTGCGTACTAAGCAGGTAGTGCAGCCTGGGCACTGTTGTCCTTCTGACTTCAGCTAGATTGAGGAGGTGCGTGCCGAGCGTCTGTCTACCAAGAAGGTGCGGCTCAAACAGCGGCTGAGTAAGAAACGCTGTATCTCGTCAGCTATACCTTAGGAGGCAGTCCCACCAACGCAATGTAGCCAGCGCGGTAAAATAGCATGCTGAAGTCTTACCCTACCACGAAAAATGTAAGTATTCTTTATTTTGTGAGATTTTTCCTCATTTTATTGCCCACAACTATTTTACAAGGAACAGTAGAAATTTGCAATATCCCAGTACATCTACTAGTGCAAATAAAAACAAAAATAAATGTGTTAATTGAATCTAAAGTTTAGTATAGCCGTGAAATTTTCATTTTGTCTTAACTTTTTATAAATCATTTATTCTAAAAATGTCTACTGTTCCTTCAACAACTATATAACGGGGATTCCCTGGGGGGGTAGCCTAAGGCAGTCGAAGGATTTGTTGACTGGACAAGGGTTCGTGGAGTCGCCAGTCCCTTGTCATGCGAAGACACGCGGCCTTCTGGCCGTAGTCTTCCGAAGGTCCTCACTGAGATCGGCTGACCCTGCTACAAGAAGCCATCACGTAGGCTATTTTCTCAGAACAACCTGCTGAGAATAGTCCTGCAGCTATAGGTAATCCTTGCACTGATGGTGGGTTCTTATTACACATCACATCACATCACATCACTAAATGTAAATTTATATTGCTCATGCCTGTCGGGTTGGTTTTCTATTCTTTGGGATTACCTAGGCCGATGCTTTGCTTTTTCCCCGTGGTTTTGGGAAGGCCTTTTTGAATCGAAATGAAACTTAAATCAATAATTAACGTCAATTTTTTTTTAAAAGTTCAATCTTTGATGAATACCTAGGAATTGTCAAAATAAATCGTTAAATAAAACATTTGACTGATTCCACGCCAAATCGGTCGGTCACCAAACTCAACTATCTTCGATTTTGATGAAACTTGGTACACGTCTTCGGTATGTTGAAAAAAAAAATCCACTGGTGTTAAGATTATTTGGATTCAAGAGTAACTTTTGAGATGGGTGTATGTTTTTTTTCCAACATTTTACTTGAAAAATCGTAGATTCCAAATTGATGTTCAATATCCAAACTTCTATACGTCCGTCAGCTGTCTTAGCATGTCTTCTTCTAAGAAGGTCCCAGATTTTCAAAGTTTTCAAAACTGTGTCAAATATCTTTTATGTTTTCTTAATTTGCTAGGTTACAGGGTGCGGTAGGAAAAAATGCGTTAATTGATGGTATTTTCTTCAAATTCTATTTTCAACTATTTAAAGTTATAATAGCAATATTTTCGCGTTCAGAAATCGTCATTAAGCCCTTTCAGACAAATTTACTCAATATGTCCACCATTTTTATCAATGACATCCCCAAGACGACGCCGGAAGCTAGAACACGCCTTTCGAACGTGTTAGAATAAAATCGTTTCGGTAATATCGAAAGTAATTACACTCTTACAATTTATGTTTTAAAGATTCAATTCGTAAGGTTACTTAGGATAAGCGTGTTGTAGTTTCGATTGTTTACTGTTTACATGGGTTTCGTAACTATTTATTGCCTTTGGGGGTTTGCATACATCTATACACTACCAACAGGCTGTATGTAGTATGCAAAGCTTCTTGTTTACCACAAAAGCTCTCCATGCAATATTACATACAAGTCGCAGCTCAAATCTCTCATAGCCGACATAAGATTGACAGTCAACAATCCACTTGTCAATCGACCAGAACTTCATTTTTTCCAACAGCCTTCGACGGCTTCGATTTGATGTGTGACAAGGTACTCCATCCAGTTGTAGGACAACGTATTGATCCTCAGAGCAGTTGTCCTTCACCCCAGGATACACTTGGTCCTTGAACATACCGATTACACTTTAGTATTGATTTTAACACCAGCATCAATGAAACTAGCCGGTACTTTCAAACCGTTGGACGCCATCAAGTCAAACACGACACCAAACATCAAAAATTTAAACTCCACTTTCTCCGGAACATCGTTCCGGAAGTTTCTTCGGTGAAATGAACCGGTTTGTGCGGCTATTGGGCACAGCATCGATACTAAACAGGTTTTGCCAGCAACTAATGCAATTCCGTCTTCCATTCCGCACTCCACCGTAGATCGCATGAAACACCTTCCGTTTAAAGACACCAAGGGTTCGTTGGTCCTCCACTAGCAGTGTCCATGTTTCGTGGCCGTATAGAACTACCGGTCTAATTAATGTCTTGTAGATGGTCAACTCTGTAGTTTAGTGAACTTGGTTCGATCTTAGGGACTTTCGGAGTCCAAAGTAGGCCCGATTGCCAGCCATAAGGCATTTTTGTATTTCTCTGCTGGTCTCGTTATCGGCGGTCATAAATGAGCACAGATAAACGAATTCACGTTGAACCTCGAATTCATCACCGTCGATCAAAACTCCTGGTGGGAGGCTAACATTATCTTCTCGTGGGCCTTTTTCCTTAATGTATTTTGTTTTCAACGCATTAATCACACGTCCAATCGTACTAGATTCCGCCTTAAGTGTGATGTAGAGGGTCTGAGAAAAAAAAAACGCAGTGCATACAAACTATCGCTAGAAACTATCACAAAGCTATCAGTAGTACATAAGCGCGTACCAACACGTCACTTTTGCCTGTTGAGGTTGTGGATTCGTCCGTGCCTTGACCTACTCCGCAGTGGGATGTTAGGCAAAGCTAACGTCCTTGGTTCGAGTATTACTTTACTCATGCTTTTTCGCTCAATACTTCAATACTTCTATTCTATTTCCAACCAACCGTACACTGACGGAACTTTCAAATATTACTGTCCACTCTTGGTGCCTCATGGTGATGATAATGTTTATATACACGCTATTTCTAAACAACCCGAAATTGAGTACGATTGACTCTAATTCATCGGAAGTATGGCAGTCGGAAGTATGGACTCTAATTCTTCGGAAGTAAGGACCGGCACTGTCAACGGCTAAGGAACAACGCATCGTAAAATGGATTTCAGATACGGCAAAAGCAGGATTTCCCGTGGATTATAACCGCCTTAAAATAACAGTGGCATACTTCTTAAAAATATTCTCACGGCATACCATCTTTTTTTTAAAAGGAGTTCCAGGTCGAAAATGGTATACAATATTTTTGAAACGTCATCTGAATATGTCAAAGCAGATTCGGAGTGCACTATCAAAACAACATACAGGTACTGGTACAAAAAGGGTTCTAAATATGTTTATACGTCCAAGGCGAATTCTGAAAAAGAAAATTATACTGTTCTATTAGGCTGCCTGAAAAGTCCCTTTAATTTCCTACAGATGCCGTTGGTAAACGCCAATGTGAACCATTTTCTATGAACTTCACTCCTTGAATGACGGCTGTCAAAATTTCAGCCATTTCTGTCCACGCATTCATTAGTGACAGCAGTGAGAAGAGACCGATCAGCAAGTTTTTAAAAAAATGGTAAAATCCGAGTTTCGAGTTTTGATGAAATACTATTTTCTACGCAAGGAAACGACTGCCGAAACCAAAGCCAAGCTGGATAAGTATTTTTCAGACCCTGCTCCGTCGATTCAAACGATTCATAAGTGGTTTACTGATTTTCGTTGTGGCCGAGCACCAAGCACCGTTGACGCACCGCGTTCTGGACGCCCAACTAGCTAAGGCTTCAGGCATTTCAATGGAACGAGTTGGCAACATCATGCACTCCGTTTTGGGTATTAAGAAGCCCTGCGCGCGATGGGTGCCGCGTTTGCTTACAATCAGCGGCCTGGCAACCCTATCCTATTTGCTAGCGTTTGACAGTATGCAACATATCACGGGCCTTATTTGAATAAGGCCCGTCTGACGTTTGTTACTACGGGTAGGAACGCCAGCATTGTTTACAAACAATGGATCTTTTGACGTTTGGTTGTTAGAGATGTTGACTACAGGAACAGCTCTGTTCGCCAGATCCCTGCTTACAATGGATCAAAAACGGATTCGTGTTACAAGCTCTCAGGAGAATTTGAGCAAGTTTACACACAATCCGAAGGAGTTTGTGCGCCGATTCATAACCATGGATGATACTTGGAGAGTATGAGAGTATGTTGAGAAATAAAACCGAATTTTGCAAAAAAAAAAATGTTTTCGTGTTTGATTTTAAAGGGACTTTTCAGGTAACCTAGTATTGTCTGTAAGTGCTGCTGGTGAATTGGCCCCTCTATTAGTCTTTTAACCCATATAAACTTCGTTTACCGGTAAACGTTGCTAGAAGCATACCAGAAGGTTGGGCAGCAGGAAAAAAATGAGTCCGTATGGATGACGCAGGGCATTTTTTATAACAACATTAAAAATGTGTTTTTGGAATTTGTGGACGGGCATCGTTTCCACGTTTCATAGCAGACGACAGAGCTGTGCCGGGCAAAACTGTTGCTTGTTTCTGAATGCAACACACGTGTTACAACCAGGGCCCTACAATGAAAATGAATCGCTTGTGTAGTAACTTTGCTGCACTTAAATTTGCTTTCGTGTAGTGAATAAATTTTACTCTCATCGATTCACTCTCAATTCACTTCCTGTCAACCGTGAGTAAGCTTAAATCCATTTGCAATTTAGCCACCGTCGAAAGAGTTTCAATTGAAATTCATGCTTGCTTCAAACGACGTGGTCAACGACCGTGAATAAACTTCGTTGAAATTGTTTTGATTTCAGCCCACCCGAGCAGAGGTCGGCGCCAGTGTTGCTAGAAGTATTGTCATTTAACGATGCACGCATTGCTGTAACTTTGCTAGACAAAAAGCTCCCCGAGCTGGCAAGCGCGTTTCTGTTTGATACTGCGGCGACTTATTGAAATTGCATGTGTTCCATTTGCGCTGGAGCTGTGAAATCTAATTAAATATCAGCAATTTCATTTATCATTGCATAAAATGGATGATTATATTTTTCGGTGCTACAATTCCTTTATCTGGTGGCACTGTTTCAAGTCTTAAAATGAATATAAATCCGCCCGTATGGATGAATGTCAATTGTCCTGCTTCATACTATTTAGTTTGACACCGAAAGCTAAAATAAACGCCGATGAATGAAAATGCTTAGTCGAAAAATGTTTGTTTGAAGGTTGTTTTGCTGAAGCTCTCTAAGAAGTGGCTGTCAAAAGAAAATAATTTATTTCAATCGTCCCTCGACGATTTTCAAATGAAAGTGGAATTGTTTGACTCTGGCTACAACATGATGCAAGCAGTAGACGGTATTGAAAATTTACAAACACCGTTGAAGAACGGTTTCCGAAAAGCTTGAAACCCTAATGCAGTCAACTTGGAAATGCTTTTGTAGAAACCTAACAAATCCAACCAACCTACTGAAAACGATACCAACACAATCGATTCCGAAACGATTTTGGGACTTGCAGCCTTGGAGTATTTGACCCTTGGAAACAAATTTGAGAAACACCGAACATCCAAAACATGTCCAGGTCCAATTGTTGATACCAGCTTTTTTACTTATGCAGCGAATGGAGGACGATGCATCTGGTTCGGCATCAGGGTCAGTTATGCCTCGAAAAGATCGCCATTAGTAAGCTAGTTAAAAAAATCATTCGTCTAAAGGGCGAACACGAAATTATTGCGACACATTCAACAGGGCATAACTTTTTTACCATTGGGTAAAAATCAACCAAATTTTGCACACTTTCTCATTGATGTGTATTGTTTACATGCTGTCAAACTCGAAGTCGTGTTTTTCGATTCAACGAAAATGGAGGTGAACCAACGCGAGTCGAGAGAACAAATTCTTTCCAAACACCTGGAATTTCCTGACCTGTCGCACCCGGCAGTTGGGAAAAATGTTGTACATTCACCATTCAACCGTCTCCAGAGTGTTGAAGCGGTTCCAGGAGCGGTTGACGTTGCACCACGGCAAAGGAGCTGGAAGAAAACCGGGACCGGAGAACAAAAAGACGGAGGGAAAGGTGAAGCGGATGATTAAAGTAAATCCCAACGTCTCAAGCCGTGATTTGGCTAAAAAGATCGGCATGTCGCTATGTCCAGAATGCAAAGAAGAGAGCTGGACTACATACATACAAGGTACAGAACTTCCCAAACCGCGATGAGCGGCAACAATCGACGGCTAAAACTCGGGCACGGAAGCTCTACGAGAAGATGCTGACAAAATATGGCTGCTGTGTGATGGACGACGAAACGTATATAAAAGCCGATTCTAAGCAAATTCCGGGGTTGGAGTTTTTCACCGGCAAGAGCAAGTTCTATGTGGACGACAAATTTAAGAAGAAGAAAATGTCGAAGTTCGCCTCCAAATATCTCATTTGGCAGGCCATCTGCTCTTGCGGACTGAGGAGTGAGCCTTTCGTGACAAAGGGCACAGTAAATGGCGAGATCTACAAATCTGAGTGCTTCGAGAAGCGCCTTTTGCCGTTCTTGCAGCAGCACGACGAAGCTCCGCTATTTTGGCCAGATTTGGCATCATACCACTATTCTAAAAGTGTCCTGGAGTGGTATGAGGCCAATTCTGTCCATTTTGTTCCAAAGGACATGAATCCGCCAAACTATCCGGAGCTGCGCCCGGTGGAGCAGTACTGGGCAATGATGAAGCGGGAACTTCGGAAGAGCAAGAAGACAGTCAAAGACGAGAAGGACATGTTAAGAAAATGGAAAAAAAAACTGAGAAACTGGTACCGGATGACACTGTAAAGACTTTGATGGAAGGCATAAAGCGAAAATGCGTTCAATTTTACACTCAAGGCTCCATCGATTAACTTTTCTTTTGATTTTTGAAGTAAATATATGTATAAAACTATCCTAAAATTTTGGTTTGGTTCTAAACATTATAAGAAAATTGGCATGATATTTTCGGTGTCGCAATAATTTCGTGTTCGTCCTTTATATTGCATGATACTAAACAGATTTTTCAAAAAAAAATTGATTGACAAAGACGTCACTTGTTATTCACAGGATATCGAAGAACAGAACACCAATGATGTTGAAGAGGATTCTTTTGAAAAAGCGTTCCATTCACCAGATGTTCAACTTTCTAATGTTAAGATAAACCATGTGTGTGTATGTGTGTGTACAATCTAACACTCATTGGCCGGCAATGGTATTATGGACGAAATTTTTTTACAACAATCCTTCAAGTGACCATTGGAAGCAGCTTTAATCCGAGAGCTAGAAAGTGATAGATCCAGCAACCCATTTCAGAACGTCTGCAGAGTCACGCCCATTCCAAGGTTACTTTCACATACAATAAGCCCCGCGTGTAAACATTACCGATATAATTTGGATAAGGGTACTGCAACACACCTTCCAGATTTGGGAATTTTAAATTTTCAAACCAGGCACGTATTTAGTATTTTTTGAAAATACGATTGTTGTTATATAATTATAATCAGACAGATCCAGGGTTGTTACGAGAAGTCTGAAAATAAATCCGCGCGAGTTCAAAATCAAATCCGCGCCTTCAAATCCAATCCACACACGAATGTTCTATAACTTATCAAGCATCAAATATATAGGATGGGGAACGGCTTCATCAGTAGGCGAACCTATTTCAAACAAGGGGTAAACAATAACATGCATCACTCATTTTTGACAGTATGCTACAAATAATAAAAGTAGATTTTTGATTAATTTCCTTCAGAAAAAACCAGCGCCAGTATGTCAAAGAGAATGATCCATATTTTGTCAATGGTGTATCAAGATAGGTACGTATGTATTCAACATATACGTCATGACATTTAATTGTTCTCAGAAGCCTTCATATAAGTCTAATTTTTTCCCTTTCTGATTGTTCCTCTTGCTGGATGTTATCTTTTTGTTTCAAAAGAACTTTCAGGAATGATGTTTCTGGATTATTGGATGTCATAGCTCTGATTTCTTTTTCCATCAAATTAAAAATATCTTCTTTAGCCTTCCTTTTCATTCCTACAACTTCTTCTTGCTTTTTGATCTGGTGCCTTGCTTCCTTCTTTGCCTTTTCCTTATTTTTTTGTGCCTCCACGAATTCAAAATCTTTCTTTTGTTTCTGTTTGGATTCGTAAGATTGACCCGCAAATTTCGCCTTCAAAATCAGTCCTTTGAAACAACAAATCTGGTTATATCATTCTCAAAATATGCATGCCACTCAAAATATTTTTACGATTATTGAACTGCTGTTCACTGAGCCTAGTTCGGTTTTCCAGTAACACATGCTTAGATAGTGAAATTTTCTTTCGACCTCTGCATTAGAATGAGATACGCAAGTTACAATGTTGAGCAATGTTCTCATTTCAGAGAAACTATCGTCCTGGAATAAAAAATCAAGTACTTCCAAATCTGTTTCTGATACAACCGTTTTAGCACCGACAAACCGACATGAAACTCAATCTTCACTATTGATCAAGAATCCATAACGACCGATTCAAATGTGCAGCGATCCCATGTGTCAAAACCCATAGAATCATTTGATCTAGATCAATTAAATGTGCCCAGAATAGCTCAGACATGAACCAGCTCATCGAGTTCCCAAGCGTGTTCGTGGCTTCAAAAAACGACCTCAGCGAACACGAAGATAGATGTCACTAATATGATTTGAACAGAAATATTAAGACATTTTCTATTGTCATTCATGTCGGTTTGTCGGTGGTTTTAGTTGACAACTTGACACTTGCAAGTACTAGTTCTTCGTGAATTTTAGATTTGTCTAATTTAAAATCAATAACATCGACTAAGTGGACGATTTCTTTGATGGAAACCTTATTTATGATCCTTCCAAACTTGAAGTTGCTGACTAGTCTAACAAATTCATTCGGAACATCTTTGGAAAACAAATACGAGACGAAAGCCTTAGTGTGGTCTTTAAAATGCTTATTGAAATGAGATGTTTTAAGTTGATTTCCTGCAGCGTCAAGAATGGATTTGTAAATACATAATTGCATCCGTATCCTTAAGAAAATGTTCTTCCATTTGCATTTTGTTGTTGATGGTTTCCGTTATCTGTTTTGGATCGTAAACTCTTGACATCATAGTGACCAAAAATGCGAGAATCCTATCATAAATATTGAAAAGAATAAACTCATTCGTTTCGAGATACTTAAGCAACTTTTCCGTTTCTCCCGCTGATTCAATCACAAAAAGAACCTGCTCTTTGATATCTGGCAGCAGTAAAATCTTCAAAATTTCTTCTTCATAAAAGCTCCGTTTTGCCAGCCCTTGCAATTTCTTTTTTTTTGGTTGTAGTTTGAAAGAACCACTTCTGCAGCTGGTCCGAGAGTTGCCCACCGGATTTCAACATGCTTTTGGAAACGTTTAGGCTTGGTGATGCAGCTTTCTTTGAATTCTTCCCACTTCGACGGAACGACAAAGTAATAGTATAGATACTTTGCCAAATCAGAAACAACATATCCAAACTGTTTGATAGCAGCCCTAAAAAAAATTAAGGTTATCATACATATCTACTAGCAAACAAATAATAAAATGCGTTCTTAGATTTTTAATAGTTTAGAATTTAAATCCCTGAGTCCATTTAGAATTCTTAGGTATTAAACTTCGTATTTTCAAGAAATAATTCTTCAGTTGGATATTAATCCTCATGGAGTTATTCCGGAAACTTCTAGAATTATTCATTCGAAATTCCTAGGCTGTCTCTTTTTCATTTGCTTTGGAGTTCTCATCTTAATTATCATTAAATGATGATCCGAATTTCTTGGAAATTCTTGAAATTTTACTTTTATCTAGCTTTGTATTCCCCAAAATGATTCACAATAAATATGGAGTTCCTCAGAACTAATTCAGATGCAGAATGCAGATTTCACATGATCGCAGTTCATTTCAAAAGAGAATTTCTGGTTTCAGGTAGTTGTTACCAAACTATAAATGTATGAATAATAGAGTATACTGTACTTTCACTCATAAGAAATGCATGGGTGAAAGTAAAGTATACTCTCTTATTCATACGGCCCTTATCTGTCGAAACTGTTAGTTTGGATAGATGAACTATTAGTTTTGAAAAACTTATGATGTTTCTTATGATTTAAAACAAAAATTAAACCTTTAATTTACCTGAATGCGTTGTGAATAATGTGAATCACACAGGTTCCATTGTTGATCATCCCAAAACCACGATCAGCAATCAACTGATTTTTGAATTTCCGAGATAGCGATTTATTGACGTCTGGACCATCGTGACCAGCCATAACTAAACGATCGGTGCTTATGTGATTATCGGTAAGTGCTTTTTGAATTTTCTCCAGTAACACGTTCGCAGTAGCTTTTCCAAGGAATACGCTTTCCAGGTGAAAGATGCTAATTTTTCGGAGTCTCTTTGAGAAGTACTTCAGTAGTATAGCCAATTCTTTTTGTTTATTACTCGCTTCATATTCGTCGAACATAATTCAGTAGTATTGGCCTTTGATGTCTTCCAAAAACAGGCCCTTGAAAAAGGGTCCGATTGCTTCGTTTACCAAATGAGTCATTTTCTGACGAGTCAGGGAAAATCCTTTCAGGTCATTCGGAGCAATCATCTTCAGGACGCTTCCATCAGTTCCTGCTGCATAAAAAGAAATATTTTTCATGACCACATGGATCATCCAAAGTATTTCTTTCTCCAGGATCCGTGAACTGCAGTCATGAATTCGAGAACAAGCAAAAATACACCGTGAACTGAATCACGTTTTTAGGTAAAAATCCTGAAAACGTGAACTAGTTCACGGTCCGTTTTCATTTTCGTGAACGCTTTTGTTTCTGTGTGGGTATATCAATATGGTGTTGAACGAATCCGCGCCAAATCCGCGCCAGAACGAATTTTATGAACAAATCCGCGCCAAATCCGCGAAAATCACGAAATCCGCGAAATTCGCGAAATCCGCGCTGCCGTAACAACCCTGGATTTCTGTAGAAAAATCTAAGTGTGTAACATTTTATTAAGGATAGAGGAAACTTATCTCCTTCTTTGGTCTCTCTGTTGTATACGCAACAATTTAAAAAATTAGTCGAGGTCAAGGTGACAAGCGGTGAAATAAGTGAAATCAACTGATTTTATATCCCGCGTTCATCACTTGGTTTTTAAATTGTCGAACTAGGGTAAGGGGATGTAATGTTAGCCTAGTTCTTTGATTCGGCCTATGTACCAAATATGTCATTAATTCAGCGATAATCATAAAAATCATGTTGCTATCACGATGACCGATTTATTTCAAAGCATTTGAGACATTATTAATCAATTTATCGTTGTACACTTCCGCGTAATTTTCGATTTCCTTAACTTTTTAAACACCATGAATTTACCGGTTAAGCTGAACAAATTATCTACACGACATTCGAATGATCCAAATTTGCCGAAATTGAACCTATAAACCGAATAATGCAGCCAAGATGGACAGAAAATAGTCACACGTTTTGAACTAACATGTCACATAGTAAAAATAACAATGATTTAACATAAAAACCATGGACCTAATGTTAGGAACATATTTTTTTTCTAGGTTCCCAATTATGGCCTGTTGTATGGAAAGCGTATTAAAAATGTTGTAATTGGTAATATTTACAATACAAATGCCTGAGTTACGGTTGAATGTTTTTCAAATGGCTCATCTTAACACAAACTTAAGGAATAAAAACTGTGTAGAGTGAATTATAATGTTTTGATTGCCGAATGGCCGCTAACACATATGTAAAAATCACTTAAGTGTTTCTTAGCAGTTTAAGTAAAGTTTGATTTGTGAAATTGTTTGTTGGATAAAGCGAATACAGCTGGGGACGCTTGAATCAGAAAATCAGAAAAACAAATCGTACATAGACAACATTTAATAACAAATCTATCGAATGGGACGAACTTGCATCCATGATTAGACCAAATTCGGTACCCATAAACCGATATAACATCCATATCTCTCTAAAGTTTCTGACTTTATAAAATGAGCTGTGTAACTTTTCGTGATAAATTTTACCAGATGGCTTATTAAACATATCTTTGCAAGTGTATAGCTAGTTAAATATTGTTTCCAGCTCAAATACATTATGAGTTGTAATTAAAATTGCAATCGATTGTTGCATATGAGGCTGAGTCAAGGGACACATACCCTATCAGTTTAACGACCTACTGTTGTGTAACTATTTTCACTAATACCGAACCAATTTAGCTCCGAAAAATCTCTTTGCATTAGTTATGATTTCTCAAAGCAAATAACAGTCGAGAATGAAACGTAAAACATGCTTTTCGATTAATTTAGTAGTACATCCGAGCGAATGGCAAAGGTGCGCTGCTACATATGAGACCTCGGTTGCTCCAATTTGATATCTGTGATAGGGCAATACTGTGCATTTGGGAAATGTAGTATGGCAAACGTCGTTATAAGACAAGAACTCTTTTCAAACTGCAAAAGCTTCGAAATTTTAACGAGTAATGTTTGAGTTATTAACGTTCAAAAGCTGACTATTTTCATGACGCTTTAATTTTAGATTTTCCAATTTCTGTTGCCTAAGGATGGTATCCAACATAAAAAAAAACATCACTCGTTGAGTTATACTCCGGACATCAGTATTCGAAAGTAGTTAAATTCACATAACAATACTCGCAACGAATATATCAAAACAACGAACGCCTCTTATTCCCAGATCCAATGGCACCACTCACCTGTTTATCTTTGAGCGATTTGACAATCTCCTTTGGTACACTGGGACTCCACGAGTCGTGTTCGTCGATGGCTACCCCTAGAATCGGTTCCGCTCCGAGATCGTGAGGTCCAATGGGTGCCTCGTGTAGAAATTCATCCCGTATCAGCGGAGTATCGTCCGAGTAGCTGGAAAGAGAAAGTCGAGAATGGATCCAAAACAGGCACACATACACATGCTAACAGCAGTCAGTTCGCCTTCCAACGGGAATCCTATCCTGGGGGAGGCAGATCGAATACTCCTTCTCGACGACTCCGTTCGTTGGGGTAAGATATTAGTCTATTGGTTTTGTTTAAAGGTGGGCTTTTCTTTTTAAGGGTGTTTTAGATTTCAAAGCAAAAATCCAACATTGAAAACAATACTCAAGAGAAGAAAAAAATGTTCATGCTTTCGTACAACTGGATTCACTTATACTGGATAAAGAGAGAGAGAGATAGAATTGTAGCAAAACCAAAGCAAAGTTGCAACTGATGATGGAACGGAACTGAAGGAGAACTTGTCGAAAGACGGAATGTGGATTTGTTTGTAAACAAAAGATTGGAAAATGTATACAGTTAGGACGTGGAAATCTCCACCGAGAGCAGCCATTTTCGCGGGTGTTGTTCAACGTAAGGAATCCTAGTGTATGCCGAGTTCATTCGTTTGTTCATTCCTGTACCCTTTTTCTCGCTAGCAAATCAACTGAAAAGTAAATAAATACTCACTTTGAGTTGTCATTTTGTATGTGGCCATCGTAATAGTCTCTAGCTTGATCATCGTGGTGCGAGGAACTGTGGCTATAGCAAGCGAAAAACGGAAACGAAAGAAAGAAAACATATGAAAACGTATAAATAAAATCAAACCTAAGGCAAAAAACAACGGTGTCAGCCGAGAGACAGAGACAGTGAAAGAGAGAGTGTGGGAGGAAGTTCAAACTTCAGCATTAATAGTAAGTATAATAAACAATCTGACAAAACAAAAACCGAGAGCTAGGGCATGTTTAGACGGGGGGATCAAACTCAAAAACTAGAATTCAATCACTCCGGGGGAAAAAGTCGCAGGTGGCGAAACTCAGAGACAATCGTTGAATTGTAAATAAAGTGTAAAATATGGGCATGTTGTGTTGTTGGTGAATATATAGTTTCTAAATGTCATAAATTGCTTAATATCGTATATGTTGCGTATGTTTGAGAAACGAAGACAAATAGAACTGTATACAACTGAAGAACGGAACGGCTTGAAAATGCAGTTTGTATTTTAATTGTAAAAAATAAAAACTATTTTACGCTAGAAAATCGTAGGATAATTATGTTTTGTACAAATATACAGCTGAATGAGATGTGGAATATTTTCAGTGTAGTTGATGTGTCGTTAACAAAGAGAATCGAAAATGTCGAATAAAAGTCATAATTTTTGCAACAGATAAAAGTGAAAAAATAAAGTAGTGAACTAAGACACACACACACACACTGACATTTGTGGCTCGGCACAGTTCGGGTTATATTCGGTGATTGATAGCATTTGATAGTAGCAGTAGAAGATACATAGCACACAGTTCACAGCATCGGTGTGGAAAAAAGTGAATTGAGATAAAAATGTAAAAAGGTGCACTCTCGATGCGGTTGCAGATCGAATGGGAATTTCAACACGATGATGAGTCAGGGGTGAGATAGAGTTAGTGATAGATTCAGACCAGGTAAGCGGAGTTTCGGTAGTGGTTGTTTGGACGAACGATGCCAAAATCGTGGCGGCAATGTTCTACGTTTGAACGTTTGCTTGCATTTTTCTTGACTTAGTATTGATGATGATGATGATGATGAAACGAAACCAATTTGATGACATTTGCAGATGAAAACTTCTGGATCACTGACCATTACTATACAGCAAAGGTTGAGATTTGTTTGATAGAGGGTTGGTTCAAGAAAATCGTGCTGAATTTTTTTTATTTCTAAAATCTTTCAATTTTTGCTTATAAATTAAGATAATTTTTCTGTGCTTAGAATTTGAAAACCAACAAGACCCCTTGAGATTGATAAATATTCATGAAGATGAAAAGTTTGCGAACTGATCCCTCGGCAATCATTTTGATGATTCGCCCTCCTAACACCTTTTAAATATTATCAAAATGAGGAAAAATCACATCTCTTCCTTGCAGAACCAGGTTTTAGTTGTCACCTCGTTGGCTTGTGTCGGTTGTCGGTTCAAGTTAAATAAGACAAAATTCGAACTCCTAGAGCTTTGATTTAATCTCCATCAAATTCTGTTTTGTTTGACGTGGAACGCCATTTTGCCTTAAACTGCTTTTTGCAAAAAAAAAAATTATGGTTTTTCTTCAGAATCCGCTTGACGACTGCCCAAGATTTATCGATTCGGTGGAGCTCAGAATTTAGGGATGATGTTTGTCCCTGGGCACCACCTGCACGTTGCTGACAGCATACTACTCCTTGGCTTCTTTCTGCAATGGTGGGATGCCAAGTCCGGCCAAAACAGCACGGAATAATACCTAGGAAGTTGTTTGAAGTCTGCCTTGATGTAAATTTAATCGTCCATTAAAACGCAATCGAATTTCGTCAACATCATCGTGTACAGCTTCCGGGGTCGTATTTTGAGTGATGTGTTTTTTTATACTCCTCTGCTAAACTTTAAAGAAGTTTTCTTACAGATCAAATCTCTCAAACTCTCAAGGTGCGATGGAAACCAAGGAATTGTAATTCCTACAGGATTTTGTGTCCTAGCTCATGGTACGATGCGGCCGTTAGGGAAGATGGTGTTTACCATATTTTAATATGGTGTCATGAGCAATGAATCTCATTATGGTCATATGAATGATATTTGTACAGGCTGCTTCTTCGGTTCCTCAGTGATTATCTTTTGAATTTAAGGGTAGCTCTTCTTGAATTTAAGGGCACCCTGATATTCTGCAAAGCTCTTAGCTAAAATTTTGCGAAGTGTCCTCATAAACTTTTACAAATTTCCTCATAAACTTCTTGGCAGTCAATCCTGATTTTCTTGGAAATTTACATCTAACAAACCAACCTAACCTCCCAGGAACATTTGACGAGTTTTTTCCTGAACTTCTCCCAATACTTCAATAGTGTTTTCTCCAGAATTGCTTGTAAATCTTCTTAAATTTTTAAGAAGTTTTTTCCTGAGCTTCTGGGAAGTCTCTTCTGAACATAAAAGAAGTTTTTGCTGAGAAATACTTGATTAAACTATTAGGAAGTACCCCTCATACTTCTGGAAAGTTTTTCGTATTATTTGGAGAAGTTTCTTCCTGAACTTCGAGAAATTTTCATTTTGAATTACTGGTATGTACTCTTTTGAACTTCGGGAAACCTTTCTAGAACTTCTGGGAAGTTCCAACTAAACTTTTGCGAAGTTTCTCTTGGAACTTCTAGATTGTTTTTTCCTGAACTTCAGAAAAGATCTCTTCTTAACTTCTAAGACGTATCGTCCTGAGTTTTGTAGAAGTTTGATCTTGATTTTTTTCTAGAAATTACAGGTCGTGCCTTCCCTGGTAAGCTTCTTCTTGATCTCCGGGGAAATTTTTTTCTGAACTTCTGGGAAGTTTCATCTTGAACTTCTGAGCAGAACTTCCAATGCTCCAAACTTCTAAGAAATCCTCCTCCCCATACATCTTCTTGAAGCTCTAAGAAGTCCTCTCCTGATTTTCGGGGAAGTTCTCTCCTGAACTTCTGGGAAGTATGATCTTGAACTTCGGTGAGGTTTGGTCCTGATTCGAAGTCGTTTTTGTTGTTTCAAGGAATTCTCTTCCTGAACAGACGTATATAAAGTTTCTTCCTGAATCTCTGGGAAGTCTTCTTCTGAACTTTCTTGGATGTGCCCTGAATTTTGGGCAGAATCTATGACTTATTTTCCCTTAACTCGAGGTTAAGTTTCCAAATCCCAGATATGGGAAAACAATCATAATTCTAAGATCAATTTCAAAAGTACTTAACTTCTACTGTTGTTCTGAATCTCCGTGCGGCCACTGACTGGGCTTAAGAGTCAATGTTAGGACCACAAAAATAAAAGTAGTGTTCACGATACAGAGAAACAAGTCGCTTTTTCATGGATTCCTTGTGATAAACTTCACAGTTGATGGTCCCAGTGGTGAAAAAAGGGCAAACTTTGGGACATATTTTCCTGCCACACAAGCACTGTTTTGCGAACATCTCAATTCCTATCGTTCTTCTGTCATCAGGTACGTTTTCCCTAATAACCGCATTATAAAACTGTGGCACCGGTACGTAGTTGTATTCAGTTTGCAATATGTTTCGTCATCCATCAAAATGCAACGATTGAGATGCTTTCTTAACATTTTATTAGGCTTCCGGCATTGCTCATTGGCTCGCTCCAGTACGTCCTGATGTTATTTCTCTTTTTGACGATTTGGACAAATCGAACGGATACTCCTTTCTTGGCAACCTGTCGAACTGAATTCGATTTTTTGGATAACAGAAGCTCAACCCATTTCTTCTCCTTTTGCCGGTTGTTAAGTCCGCTTCTCTTCTCTCCAAACTTTTTGATGATTTTGTGCACACCAGTTTTCGATTTTTTCACAATTCGAGTAATATGTCTTCAAGACAGCCCCTCGTAGTACTTTTGAATAATCGAAACTCTAATGTTTTTATCAATTCGCTTCATTTTTCTAAACTCATACTGTTTTTACTCAGATAAAAAATGACAGGCGTCTGTCAGTGTATTGAATTACACAATGAAGCAAATTCCGTAAAAGTGAGTGAAACTTCTGATTTTTATCGCGTTACAAAACTGTCCTTTTTATGAGATGGATAGTCATTAGTGCCTTGGACCACCAATTATTGAACTCTCATTGAAATTTTAGGTGTCGCATGATTGGATGTTAGCTAATTCCGATACTGGATACTTTCTCTGGGGTGTTCGTAACATATTCGGATTTGTCCATTGTGGTACTGAATACTCAAACTGATTAACGTTTGCATTAGAAAAATGGACAAAAATTGCCGATATTTCCTGGGTTTACCTTAACCCGCACTGACGAAACTACTCATGCAGCATCAATCATAGTAACCCATGAGTCAGCAGACAAAATTTGACAGCTGATAGAGCTGTCGATCGTGATGGCAAAAACAGTGAAGCAACCCATAAAAACGGCACCCGACGCGTCGAAAAACATCGTGCGGCACTTTGGCACTATAAGACAACAATCAGAGCATCGAATGAAAGCCCGATTCGACGACCCTGAGCGACAAGAAGCTCCAAGGATACTGAAGAGGAAGACAGGGAAAAGTGGCTACATCGCATGCGCTACAGTGAAAAAGTACCTGGCGAGCATGAACATACATGTCAGGAAGCGGTTTCGGAGCTGCAGGCAATGACGCAGCGGCAGCGGCTAAATAAGATGGTCAACTCGATTTTCCCGGCGAATCGCGACGTGGCGGTGGTGATGGACGACGAGACCCTGGACGACTGGCAGGACACTTCATATTTTACTTCCTCCACGAAACGAAGTGAGCTCCGAGGTGAAGTTCATTTCACGCACCAAGTTCCAAAAGATGGTGCTGCTGTGGCTGACAATCAGCGAGAAGGAGATGTCAGCCGCTCTTTTTTCGCTCCGGACTGGCCGTGAACGGGGAAATTTATAGAATGAAATGCCTGCCGGAAGTTGCGTCATGCATCAAGAAATACCAAAAGGTCAAAGACGCGGTGTTCTGGCCGGATCTGGCGTCGGCCCGCTACTCGAAACGATCGTTGGAGGAGATGGAGCGGCTGAATATCGATGTTATACCCAAGTCGGCGAACCCGCCTAACGCCCCCCAGCTGTGTCCCATCGAGAATTTCTGGGCCAATTGATAAATAAAACGAAGAAAGAACTCAAAAACTTGCCTACACGCATGTTTTCGTCCACCATGGCGAATGTTCCGGTTAACTGCCGGAAGGCCGCTCGCAAGAGCGTAGAACTTTTTTGCAAGTAAGCTCAAATAATTACCTTTCAAAGCAATTATCTGTCTTAGCTTTTTTTTATCACCATCCGAAAAAAAAAGTCAATTTTTTTAAATGCAAACGTTATTTGAGAAGGCTCCGAGTGAACTTCAGTTCCGAGATAATGTCGACCTACATTCAAAGGAAGACTCCGAGGAATATTTATAGCGTCCAAGGGAGCTTCGTGATGATCTTGAAGAAATTTTAGGACGGTTCGAGCTTTGGGAAACCTGAAACGATTTAACGGAGGCATAATCAAATCAAATTGAGAAAGATGCGAAAAAACGTAGAGCAACTTCAAGAAGCACCTTAGGGCAAGCTACCAAGAAGTTTGGGTGAATTTCAAGAAAATTTAAAGTATATCTCAAGAAATTCTGGAAGATTTCAATGAAACTTCTGGAAAAGATCTGAATTTCAGGGGAATCTTTCAGATTTAAGAAAGGTTCCGTAAGAACTTCGGGAAAGTTAAGAGGGAACTTTAGGTTGATTTCAAGAAAACCATGGTAGTGAGGAAAACTGAATGCCCCTAACTGCTTCCTAAGTTGCAATTCCGAGTCCTGAACAGATCTTTTCGAAATTAGACGTTGCTGAAACAATGTTTCCTTCGAACTGTGTTAGGAAACATTCAACAGATTTCAGCATGTATTCGTGCATTTACAGATGTCGCAGTGTTTTTCGATTTGACGAAATAAAACATTCTAACTTGTAGGAAAGTTACGAAAGAACGTAGAGCATTTCTTGTTGTTGTTGTTATTCTATACATACGGAACAATCAGCCTAAGGCTGATTCGTCAAGCCAGACAGACGATCTGGACCCTACGTATCGAACTCATCAAGGCATGGATCGGGACCAACGGCTTTATTTCCCTTCCGAAGGAAGACGTGCTCAGAGATTTTTCGTCTCAGAAGATCACAACAACTCCGACTGCAATTCAAGACAAAATCGTCAAAAGGTCGAAAGTAACAATTGTAAACAATGACGTAAAACGTAAATATCCTGGAAATGCCAAGTTGCTTACATCTATATCCACTACCGACGGGAAGGTAATTAATCCCTCTATCTGTTTCTGGTGCTATTTAGTTTGTAGGACCAAGCAGATCCCAGAAAAATACGCTAGATGTCATTGTTTACAAATGTTACTTTCGACCTTCTGACTATTTTGTCTAGAATTGATACCAGACCGACTGGGATGAGAAGCAACCACGCTTACCACGACACCATCGGCGCCGTTTAATGCAAAGATTTTTCAGAGGAAACTTGTGGAAAAAAAAAAACTTTGATTTGATTTGATTTCAAAGGAACTTGGGATAAATTCCAAGGAATTCTGGATAATTTGAGGGTGAGTTTCTAAGCAACCTTGGGCAAATTAAAATAAAATTTAGGACAAGTCCAAGGAACTATGGGATGTTCTGTTCTGAGATATTGAGGTCGAATTTCGACTGAAATTAGAGCAAACTCCAAAGGAAGTAAGAGTAAATGAAAACTCCAAAAGAACTAAGGCGTGGGCTTAAGTTATTTTGGAGTTTCGAGAAGAAGTTCCGGAATAGTTCCGAGAGTACTTTGGCTTTGTATAAAATTAATCCATGAATCCATATTCCAAGGAAACTTCAATCAAATTCGAAGAAACTAAAGACAACAACTGGAAAACTTTGAGAATGTTTCGAGAGAACCTTGAGCCTGTTGTTTTTGATGGTTGTGTGGATTCTATGGTAGAGAAGGAAGTTAAGTAAAATTCGGAAAATCTCCGAGAGAACGAAGTTAAAACATTGGGTAAATTCCAAGGTCACTCTGTACATTTTTCGACCAATTTTCGTAATTTTAAGGAGAAGTTAGCGTTTGTTCATAAGAAACTGAGGACAAATTCTAACGGAAATTAGAGCAAAATATAAGGGAACTCAGTTCATAGTCCTAGGAAATGCAACGAAGGGTTTAATAGCTACTTTGAGGAAACTTTCGGTATGCTGTGATGGTACTTTTAGTTCAAAAGGTTCTGCGCAAAGGTTCTTATTAAGTTCGAAAGGTTCTGTGAGAATTTAATTTAAAAGTGAGAAAGTTCAGAGGAAAATTAGGGTATCTTCCGGATGTAACTTTGACATGTCACTTCATCTTAAGTTTAAAGCAACATTTTCAGGATTTGTGATAAGTTGCGACATTTACACTTATTGAGAACAGATTAACACGTACGTCCCCAACCCCTATGAGAAAGAAAAATTCAAATTTAAAATTTATGATACTCCATCGTTAGCCGTCCGGATTTTGATGCGGTATTTTGCAATAGATCACAAAATTATTCTTGTCTATAAATCTGCACTGGTTATACCGAAAATGTCCGTAGTTTCGGATTCCAAGGAGAGAGTACTGGGGTAAGTACCTGTCCAGGGATGGTGGACAAAATATTTTTAGATGCGAAACATGGCATGCGGCATATCAAACTTCATGATTTAGCAAAACTAGGTCATCAAAAGACATTTTGAGGATTTATGGTCATACCGGCCACTAAAAGAAGTTCCTCCGGAAAAGGTGCCATATGCAAATCTTTTGCAAAACATGGTGCACGGAGGACATTCTCAAGGGTTTCTGATCATACTGGCCACTTAGGGAGGCACGAATCCGGGCGGAATCCGAGTTCCTTCGGGAAAGTAGCCATATTCAAATCTTTTCCAAAACCTGGCTTACGACACATCAAACTTCATGATTTTGCAAAACTTTATCTTCGGAGGTTGTTCGGTGGATTTCTGACTATACTGGCCACTTGAGAAGCTCTTGCGGGATCCAAGTTCCTCTGGAAAAGAGGCGTAATTCAAATCGTTACCGATACCTGGCCTGCGACATACCAAACTTTATGATTTTGTCAAACTAGGTTTTCGACGGCCATTCTGAGGATTCATGGCCATACTGGCAACTTAGGGAGGCCCTGCGGGTTCCTCCGGAAAAGTGGTCATATTCAAATCTTTTCTAAAACCTGGCTTACGACGTATCAAACTTCATGATTTTGCAAAACTTTGTCTTTATCGCACTGCTTATGCTCCTAGGATAGATTGAACAAAGTAGGTCTCGCCTCACTTTAATACTCCGTCCGTCCCCTTCGTACTCTTTTTCTGAGTTTTGTTTCGCTTTGGCCTGATCACAAACCACGTAGAATCATTTTTGAAAATCTCAGAACCAGGATATTGATCCTTATTGATCCAAAGATAAAGTTTTGCAAAATCATGAAATTTGATATGTCACAATCCAGGTTTAGGAAACAAGTTGAATTTGGATACTTCTCCAGAGGAACTCGGATCCCGCAGGGTCTCTCTAAGAGGCCAGTGTGGAATCCTCTGAATGTCCTTCAAAGACCTATTTTTGTAAAATCATAAAATTTGATATTTCGCAAGCCAGGTTTTGGAAAAGATTTGAATATGGCCACTTTTCTGGAGGAATTCTGTTCCCGCAGGGTCTCCTCAAGTGACCAGTATGGTCAGACACCTCTAGAATGTCCTCCAAAGATAACATTTTGCAAAATCATGAAGTTTGATATTTCGCAAGTAAGGTTTTGGAAGATATTTGAACATGGACATATTTCCGAAGGTACTCGGATTCCGCAGGGTCTCCCAAAGTTGATCAGAATGGTCAGAAATCCTTAAAACGCCTTTTCATGACCTAGTTAAAAAATAGGCCCTTTTTGAATGTTGATCCCTAGTGGTTGAGGTATATTGAAAAAAATATTACTCAACGGCATTTGGAAAGACCTTATTTTTCGCGGAGAGGGAATGTTAGTGGAATGCGAGAACTTTCCGAGGGAACTTAGGATACCTTGTGGAGAAATTTTGGACGCCAAATCAGATGAAATTTTTCCGTAAAAGTTCCAAAAAGGGCCCAAAAAAATCGGAGCATTTAGAGAGAGCTAAAGGCATGTTTCCAAAGAACCTAAGGCAAACTTCAATCGGAAATTTGAAGAAAACAATTGGAACAGTTATATCAACTTTTCTGAATCAAATAACTGAAATTCAAGAAATGACAGTTATGATCATCCTTTAAAAGATTAAAAGGCAAGTAGTGATTACTGAAGCCAACGTGTAATCGAGAGGAGAAAGATCGATGCGAATGACTGAAAACCATTTCAATCCAATAAAGCCCACATGAAACCCGGTCCCACTATCCAACTACAGTATGAAAAGGTGCTTAATTTTGCTAAAAAAATTCACACAAAATTCAAAACTGCGTCAAAACGTAGGATTCGTTCAAGAGAATGGAAGCTAGAATCGGAAAACACCAGTAGCTAACTACTCGTAAAATAACAGCTACGTTAACACTATAGTGATAGAGAGTAGATTTTTTTTTTGAAAAAGTCTTGTTAATGAGCGAGAGAAGTAGCAGCTTGCAATCAAGATAGAGATTTCTTGATCCAATATGGAAAACTATCAAAACATTTGTTCAACAATGTGAAGTACATGTTATACAAAAACAAAAACGGAAATCTACTATTCGAAAAAGTGGCATCAAAATCGTTCTGATGATTATATGAACAGAGAGATAGATAGAGAGAGAAAAATAGGAGAGGCAAACAGTAGAAGAAACAATTTTGATGAGAGATAATGAGAGAGGGAGAGCATGAGTGAGAGATAACAGACAGTTTTTCGAGAGACGAAAAAAACGTGAGAGTGACAATTTTGGCTAGCGTTACCTGGCGTGAGTTGAAACCACGCCTAACTTGTTAGCGACCAATCTCCACGGAGAGTAGCATCCAGTCATTTTCTTGCCGCTTTTTTCACTGATTCGGGTTTTTGGTTTTGGACAATTTCGTGGTCGAGTTTTTGTTTATTGTTTTTTTTTTGTATTGTTTATGTCGGATTGTTTTGATTTTGATTTGGTTCAAAATTTCGCGTACAATGGGTCGGTTTTGTTTTGCGGATTGGGGTCGGCAGTAACAATAACAAGAACAGAGACATTGGTGGTATTATTATTACCGTGATAACTGGTTAAATGATGTCTCACAGAAAGGAGGTGTGTTCAAACCAGAATTTAAATATAAATCAAATTTAATCAAATTAGAAAAAGAAAATTGTTTTTATAAAATCAATATTTCAATGACAAGCGAAACTGCACACGTTTGTTTGGATAAACAAAAATTGGAAATGGTTCCTGAAATGCTCTTACATCTTTCTTGATATGAAACGAACTGAAAACGGTAAAAAAGCAAACGAAACGTGTGAAGCATAAAAGCAAATCGTAACTTAGTTCAAGCTTCGAAAAAAATATTATTTTATGCGTTAAAACATTCTGCGCTCGGTAAAAACAAGAATGAGATAAAAAGAACGTAAATTCCACTAAACACATTCAGTCCCACATCATTCACTAAGACATAATTGGTATGAACAAAGCACGAAAAAGTTACTCATTGACCACAGCATGGATGCAATTTATGTTCCACTAGTTAGGCGAAGATTTTCTTTTTTTTTTAATGGCGACGAACGGCTGGTTAAGGCCACCAAATATTTCCGTCTTTTGGTCATCTTTAAGGTTAGTTTTATTCGGAACTTTAACTTCCACCAAAACAAAAGAAACAATAACTTTTCTAAAACAGACGAAATACAAACACCGTTCGCCTTCCTTTCATCATATTATAAATATACAGAATCAACTCGATGCACGTACAGTAAAAAAAAATGGCATAATCAATAAAAATTATTTCTCATATTAGTTTAAAAAGTATCAATATGCAAAAATGCTTCAACAACAGTCAACGGGACAAAAAAAAGTAGGCGAAAGATAAATCCAAAATTTACCTGTTGGTTGAGTTCTTCTTGTTGGAACCGGACTTGGGCTGCACTTGGAAGTATTTCTGAAAAATTTTCAATGTGATTAAATCCAACAAAAACAAAAACTCTCGAATCCGATCTCACCTTAGCAATTTTAGCTTTACATTCCACGGCATGCTCTTTGTAGGTGGCCAAGTTAATGGTCGCGCCACAAGCTGAAATGGGATTATTTTAATTTTAAAATACGAATTGCAAATAACCGTCGCTTCCTTCGAACTAACCATCGCAGGTGGAATTTTGGCCCTTAGTTTTGGCTTTGTCCTTCTTTTTGCGGAAGAAAAGCGAACCTCGTTTCCGGCGTTTTTCCGGGTGGTCGGTGTAATTCTCACTGGAATGATTGAAAAACGATGGATTCAGTATTTGTCGATTGATCCGAAGCTGCTTCTGTACATCATTGATAGATCGGTGAGAGGGGAGGAGTTTGTTGATATACTGGATGCGGTAATGTGTTAGAGACCTCGTGATGTAACACATAAAAGAGCTATTGTTTTGCGTTGAGTAGGCACGCATCGGTTAGGACTATGAGTTCGTAATATAGTGTTAACAACAAGCCTGACAACAACTAGAAACAATGGTATGATCTAAATGACACAGAGATTGAAGTTAAGAAAGATTGGGACACATTCTTTGCCTTACCATGGGAGTTCTGATTGTAATGATACAAAATCATAATAATTACTAAACTTACTGCATGTACTAGTCCTCAAAGCGATTTTTAGATTAATAATAGTGAATTTTTTTCTAAATTTCTTCAACATTATTCATTTCTATGAATTCGTCCTAACTGTCAGTTCAGGGAAAGCTTTTTGTATAGTGATAAAGTGATAGTAAAGTAAATTTAAAGTTAAAGTTAAGTAAAAATACAGTCACAGTAGAGTAAAAGTAAATTAAGAATAAAGTAAAAGTAGAGTAAAAATAAAGTAAAAGTGAAAGTAAAGAAGAGTAAAAGATAAGCAAAAGTAAGTAAAAGTAAGTAGAAGTAAATTTAAAGTAATGTTAAGTAAAGTTTACGTAATGTAAAAGTAAAGTAATAGTAAATTTAAAATAATTTAGTAAATAGTAAATTAAAAGTGAAAAAAAATACGGTTGGATATCACGGAGTGAAAATGTTTAATGGTTTATTTTCTGTTTAGTTTGTGTTCGCAAGAAAAATTTGATTCACTGAAAAGATGGAAGATCATGGCTTAATATCTTTTTATCTATGTATCAATCTGATTTCTATCATTTACCGTCTATCTTCTACATCTTCTTTATTCTATCGCTATCATCTGGATTTTGTCTTCAATCTTTTTTTCTTCCTGATTTTCTCTGTCTTCTATCTTCTGTCATCCGTGTTTTCTTCTGCCACCATTTATTTATTATATTTAATATATCCTCAGTATTCTATCTTCTTTCTTCTGTATTTGTCTTCTATCTTCTGTCGTTTTCTTCATTCTTCTATTTTCATCCCTTTTTTCATTTCTCTATTTTCTATATTGTATATTATAGCTTATTTCTATCTTATACTTTTCATTTTCAATATTCTATCTTCTACATTTTACTTTTTTTTATCTTCTATCTTTTCCTTTGTAGTTTCTTTCTTCAAATTTGTTTTTTATATTCTTTCTAATTCTTCAATATTTTATGTTCTTTCATTTCTTTAATTCTCTATATAACTATACAATAGTTCCTGTTCTCTATATTGTGTCTTCTTTTTTCTATATTTGTCCTCTGCCTTCTGTTATTTTTTCATTTTCTATCTTTTGTCTTCGACATTCTACTACCTATCGTTTATCTTTTGAATTCTATCATATGTTCCATATTAAATCTTCTAACTTCTACCGTTTATTTTTTGTCTTCTACATTCTACTTTCTATCTTCTATCTACTCTATATTCTATCTTATATCTTATATTCTGTCTCTTCTTTCTTCTATCTTCTATCTTTACTTTCCAGCGTCTTTTTTCTATCTTCTGTCTTTTTCTTCATCTATTTAAATTCTTTTTTCAATTCTCTATTTTCTTTATTGTATAATACAGCTTTTTTCTGTCTTAAACTTTTCATTCTCATTTTCAAATCTTCTACATTCTACCTTTTTTCTTCTATCTTCCATATATTTCTCTGTATGTTTTTTCGTTAAATTTGTTTATGTTAAATATTCTATTTTTTTTCATTTCTTAAATTTTTATTTTCTATTTTCTTGACTGATAAATATAGTTTCTGTTCTCTATATTGTGTCTTGTTTCTTCTTTATTTATCCTCTATCTATTGTTTTCTATCATCCATCTTTTATTTTCTTTTTTTTTCTTATTTTTATTTTCTATCTTCTATCTGCGACATTCTACCTCCTATCGTCTTCTAAATTTTCTATGCTCCATATTAAATCTTCTATCAACTATCGTTTATTTTTTATTGATTTTTTTTTTGTCTTCTACATTCAACTATCTATCTTCTATCTTCAATCTACTTTATACTCTCTCATACTATCTTATATCTTCTGTCTCTTCTTTTTTCTATTCCCTATGTCTGTTTTCCAGCGTCTATCTTTTATCATCTAGCATCTATCTTCTATCTTCTATATTCCATCTTCTAACATGTATCTTCTATCTCCTTTCGATATTTTTTTTCTCTCTTATGTTTTTCATCAGATATCTTTCATCTTCTGTCTTTTATATTATAAATTTTTTCTTGAATCTTGTATCTTCAATCTTCTATGTATTTTTCTTTTTTTTTCTTCTAAATTCTGTGTTTTTTCCTTCAATCTTCTATTTGATTTTGTTTTTCATATTATTTGTTTTCTATATTGTATATTTAAGCTTTCGCTTCCTGTCTTCTTTTTCTTATAATTTTTATACATAACTTAAAAGTTGTGATTCATAATTTATAATTTATTAAAATCTTATAATTTCATTTTCTATCGTTTATTTTCTGTTCTCTACATTCTACTTTCTTTCATCTATCTCTGGTTTTCTACATTCTACCTTATTTTTTCTATCTACTATATCCTATTGTTTATTTTCTTTGTTCTATCTTCTGTCTACATTCTACCTTTTTCTATCTTCTGAATTATATATTCTATATTCTATCTTTTATCTTCTATCTTTATTTTCCAATGCCTATCTTGTATCTTATATCTGCTGAGTTCTATATTGTTTAATCTGGCTTATATCTTCTGTATCTTTTTTCTACTATCTTTTATCTTCTATCTCCATTTTCCAACGTCTATCTCGTATCTTCTATAATCTATTTTCTATCGTCTTTCGATAAATCTTTTCTATCTTACATTTTTCATTTTCTATCCTTTGTCTTCTGTCTTCAACATTCTACCTTCTTTTGCTATCTCCTGTCTTCAACATTCGACCTTCTATTTTCTTTCTTCGATCATCTGTCTACATTATAACTTTGTTCTGTATTGTTCAAGCTTCTATCTTTTGCATTATATATTCTATATTCTATCTTCTATCTTATCTACATTCTAGCGTCTACCTTTAATCTTCTATCTTATAACATCGAAGAACCTTCTATCTTCTGAATTTTATATTCTATATTCTGTCTGGTATCTTTTGTCTGTTATCTGCTTTCTTTTATATTCGTTTACTATTCCATTTCCCACATTTCATATTCCATGTTCAACGTTTATCGGCTATCTTTAATCATCTATCATCTGTCCTTTATCATCTATCTTCTATCTTCTATGTTCTTCTTTCCTTTATCTTATCTTTTACTTTCTATCTATATCGTCTTTTCCTACATTCCATCTTTCATCATCAATCTTCTGCCTTCTATTTGCGTTTTTTCAACTTCTTTCTTTTATCTCCTCTCTTTTATTTTTTATCTTCTATCTTGTATTTTCCAATTATCGTTTCCTCAATATTCTATCTTCTATCACCTATCATCTATCATCTGTCTTCTTTCTTCGATCTTTTAACTTCTATCTCCATCTTCCTAGGTCTATTTTATATTTTCTATAATCTATCTTCTATCTTCTATCGGTACTTCTTTTCTATCATATATTTTTCATTTTCTATCTTTTATCTTTTGTCTTCTACATTCTACCTTCTTTCTTCAATTTCCTGTCTTCAACATTCGACCATCATTCTTATATCGTCTATCTTCGTGTATGTATCTTCTATCTCCTTTCTTCGATCCTCTGTCTACATTATAACTTTGTTCTGCTTTGTTCAATTTTCTATCTTCTGAATTATATACTGCCTATTCTATATTTCATCTTCTATCTACATTCTAGCGTCTTCCTTCTATCTTCTATTTTTTGTCTATTATTTTTAATCTTTTGTTTTCTTTTTTCTATTTTCTGAAGAAAGAAGAAAGAAGGCAGAATGTAGGACAACCTTCTTTCTTCTATCTTCAATATTTTAGATATTTTGTATTCTACATTTTATCTTGTATCTTCTGTCTGTTGTATCTTCTTTCTTTCATATTTGTCTGCTTTTTTCTCTCTTGTCTTAAATCATCCATTTTCCATTTATCATTTTCCACATTCCATCTTCCATCTTCAACGCTTATCTGATATATTTTATCTCTAAACATCTATCTACTACCTTCTATCTACCTATCACCTATTACCCATAATCTATCTTCTATCATTTATCTTCTTATCTTTTATCTTCTATTTATATCTTCTGTTTAAAAAAAATTACCATTTCTCTTCAACTTTCTGTTTTTTTATTTTTTTATTCTTTTATCTTTTATTTTCTACCTTCTATCTTCTGTCTTCTATATTCTTGCTTCTTACTTCTAACTTCTATCTTCCATTTTCCATATTCCAATTGATCTATCTTCTATGCTCTATCTTCTATGCTTTAACATCTACCTTCTATTTTTTATCTTCTGTGTTCTAAATTCTTCATTCTAATTTTTGTTCTATCTTCTATCTTCTGTTTGTTGTTTGTTTATTTATTTACGACATTTCACAGCAAGATGGTACATTCGTGTAGGATTCATATTCTGAATTCTATATTCCATATTCTCTATTCTCTATCTTACTATCTAACATCTTTCGTTATATATCTTCTAACTTCTGTCTTTTGTACATTCTATCTTGTATTTTCATTTCTCCTTCATTCTCCATCTTCTACATTTTTTAAATCTTTGATTTCTCTATTTACTGTTTTTTATCTTCTAACAATGTAATATTTTTTTTTCTATCAACTCAGCCATCAATTTTTCTCTTTACTATTTTTTATATTACATCTTCTATCTTCTGATTTCTAATTTCAAACGTCTATTGCTTTTCTTCTTTTTCATTTTTTTCTATTTTATATCTTCTATCTTCGATCATCCACCATCTTTATTCTATTTTGTTATGTTCTGTCTTCAATCTTTGTTCCTTTTTCTCAATGTTCTTTTATTGATTGTTTTTCTATAGTCAATTTCATCATTTTTATTCCATCTTCTGCGTTATGTTTGTATGTTGGAAAGTCTACCCAACAAACATCAGTATGGAACAACCGCTTGTTCAAACAAATTTGGAAGGTTATTCAGCTTTCTAGAAGAAAAAGCTGAACAATTTCTCCAAACTTGTTTGAACAAACAGTTATTCAGCCTTTATGTTCGTTGGATATGTTCTACCGTTTAGATATTGCCGTTTTTATTCTTTCATCGTTCTTCAATCATCTATTTTTCTTGCTCTACCTTTTTTTTCTTATTTTATCTTAAATCTTCTGTCTTTTATTTCTGTTCTTCTATTTTCATCATACTTCCGCTATCTTCAATCTGTTATTCCCTGTCTTATATCTTCTATCATATTCTTTCTTCACTGATTGAATTTCAAAAATCAAAAACACTGAATAATTGCTGTTAGATTTAGGATCAAAAAACAGATTTTCATTAGGATTAAAGTTTTCACGTAAGAATCAAAATACTATTATAAACTTATAAACGATATTTTATTTACTGAAGAAGATTTATATGTTTATTGTATTTAATGGATTTTATGGTTTGCATATGGTGTTTTTTTATTTCTGGAAAAGTAATTATTTTTTTCACAACTTTAGCAATTTGCTTTTTGTCGTTTTTGATAATAAAAACTTCTGAGTTTATCAATTTAGGGTTTTTACTCAATGTATTGTTTTATCAACCTTAAATTTTATATGTGAGCTATATTTGACTTTTTGTTCAAAATTTTAAAACTAGAATTGAAGGGATTTCATTTGACATAAATATTACGCAAATTAGTTCGGTGAATGAAAACATAAGATGTCTAAGAAGCATTTTTTTCTATCGATTTTCTGAACAACCCTAACTTAGAAATAGTCATTTTCTTATGACGAAATAAAAAAAAATGTGGGTCTAATAGTTAGCTTTCTGTTACTTTTCGCTGCCGCTAATTTAGTGAGCAAAAGTAGGTCATTTTGAAGCACAGAACATTTTGCTCCCTTTATCCCAAACTTTGTTTTCGACGATTAGAGTTTCACGATGAATTAAAAACAAGAGCTTATGAATGAATCACAATTATCGAAAATGATTTCGGGGAAATCTCATCAACGGGGTTAGTACTTTACACTTTAAACTAGTCACAAATGCCCACGAGGTTGCAATTAAGTTACACGAACCGCTTTGTAACACCGACAAGTTACAAAATGGTTGCCGTCACTTTGCCTGCAACAAAGAGGCAGTCATCGAGATTCGAACAGTCAACAAGAACACAAACGATAAACACTGAGCTATGATAGAAGAGGATGTAGTTCCAAGCGCTCAACAGATACAACAATTAAGCTGCAGTTCGTGTAATGTTAAGCCAAACAACAATAACAAGATCAAAACTACACATAAAGATGAGAGATAAAAGCCGAGTGAGATAGGTCAGTGAAGATGTGGTTCTTTTCGGAAGTAAATGGTTGATTTTGCCAATTAGAACGACGAATGATTCAAACGGTTAGTTGAAACGAATGATAACTAACAGATTAGCACAAATGAACACGCCCCGCAAAAAGCCACTCAGTGAATGATTCAGTTCCACTCATGTTGAGTTTTCTTGAAAACCCAAATTGAGTTAATGTGACTAAATCACTGAAGACTCTCGGAGGGCCGTGTGAACGAAACGAAGAGAGGATAGCAGGATATAGGGCGAGAGTGTAACTTAACTGAGCTGAGCTAGACTTACGTTTTATCTCTCACACAAAGCAGTGATCGATCGTCGTGGGTTTCATCTTCACTGTCGGAAAGATGCCTTGAACTGGTTTGTGGGAGGGTGTGTTTGTTTAATTTGTATTTTGAGTGTATTTTGTAATGGACGTTTTTGTCGGGGAAAAAATATGGAAAAAAAATGAAGAAAAGAAAACGAACAACACATAAAATTTCAAGCGGTAAGCAATTTCGGTTACATCGGTGTTTTTCGAATCAGTTTTGCTGCTATGGAGTGGAATGGGGATGGATTTTTTTTTCTTCTGTTGGTCAACTTTCGTGGTGAAATGGGTGAATGGATCGCAATTGCAGCTCGGCTCAAAGTTTGGAAATGTATAATTTAAAATCGGTATTTACTGGACATCGACAAAGTATCAAAGCTCAAATCAAAAATACATGCTTTTCCATCCTCTTCTGAAATACTTTAATATTTTATTTTGTGTGTGGAATGAGCATTAATCAAAAACATCTTCTTGAATTTTTTAAACATCGTGCACATTGATCTGGATTACTATTTATATACAAGTGATTCACTATCGAGGAGAGTGATTTTGCTTCATTGATTGGTCCGGAATGGGGTCCTGTCTGATGAAATTGTAAATTTTCAAGAATTCAACCAGTTGTTCACTTATGGGTAGCATATTGAAACTAGAATTATAAAACATAAATAATGCAACATCGTCAATCGTAGGTAATCAGAACGAAATAATCACTTTACAATTTGACATTTGTTTCAAGGTCATTGTCGTGACACTTTCATTATTTTTAATTACATCTTTAGTTGAATCTTATTGTATTTCGGGATCAGTCGGAATAAGAGAAAATCGTGTCAACTTGGAAAATAACTTGACGCTTTTTATTCTACATCTTTACTCTATAAAGTTCACGGCCTTAAGGAGACCGAGTATAATTATGCAACGCGCAGGTTGCTGTGATCATCATATTTCGTTGCTATGAAAACAAGATTTAAATTTTGTTCGGGGTGATGCGATTGCACCTAACATCTTCCCCTTTAAGTCAAGTATAGTTCGGCTCAAATCTCATTGTATATGCAAAGAAAAAAGTACACAACGGAGCAGTTAAGTGTGGGAAGCCAACGTTGGGTATAATCATGTTAACCTACCATTCACAGTGGGCAAGAACTGATGAAAACTAAGGAAAAAATCTGTAACTTTTGTCGCTTTTAGGCGCGACTTGTAAACAAGGCTATTTCCGTGTGGAAAGTGTCTGGGGAATCGAATGGAACAGGTTACAATCACCGCACAAATATGGTTGTGGAGTTATTTTACCCCACTTCTCCTTATGTTCTTGATCTAGACAAAATCGTCAAAAGGTCGAAAGTAACAATTGCAAACAATGACTTAAAACGTAAGTTTCCTGGAAATGCCAGGTTGCTAACATCTATATCCACTACCGACGGTAAGGTAATAACTTCCTGTATCTGTTTCTGGTGCTATTTTGTCTGTGGGAGCAAGCAGATCCCAGAAAAATACGCTAGAAGTCATTGTTTACAAATGTTACTATCGACCTTTTGACTATTTTGTCTTGAATTTATAGACATCTTTGCACGGAGAGGCTCAAGATCAACAAAATAGTGCTAGTCTCATGTGAAATTTCCTGAAAAATCGAATAGAAGCTGTTTCAACCACCGCACGGCTTTGTGAACGAAAATATGGCTGGTTTTACCCCCACTTCCTCTTGTATTCTTCAATAGTTTATAGATATCTTTGCTCGGAGTGGCTCAAGATCAACAAAAAAGGACTAGTCCAATGTAAAATTTCTTGGACAATCAAATAGATATTTTTCAACCACCGCATGGCTCTGTGAACGAAGATATGGCTGATTTTACTCCACTTCCCCTTATATATTTGAATAATTTATAGATATCTTTGCACGGAGAGGCTCAAGATCAATAAAACAGTGCTAATCGCATAGAAATTTCTAGGAAAATCGAATAGAAGCTGTTCCAACTACCGCACGGCTCTGTGAACGAAGGTATGGCTGGTTTTACCCCCACTTCCTCTTGTATTCTTCAATAGTTTATAGATATCTTTGCTCGGAGTGGCTCAAGCTCAAGACCATCCAAATAAGGCTAATCCTATGTAAAATTTCCTCAAGAATCGAACAAAAGTTATTTGATCTACCGCACGGCTCTGTGAACAAAGATATGGCTGATTTTATCCCACTTCCCCTTTTTTATTGAATAATTTATAGATATCTTTGCTCGCAGTCGCTCAAGATCAACAAAATAGGACTAGTCCAATGTGAAATTTCCTGGAGAATCAAAAAGAGGTTGTTTCAACCGTGCGGTGGTTAAAGAAGATATGGCTGATTTCACCCCATATAGTTGAATTATTAATCCAAAGAATATAAGAGGAAGTGGGGTAAAATCAGCTAAATCTTTGTTCACAGAGTCGTGCGATATATAGAACAACCTTTAGCCGGTTCTCCAGGAAATGTCACATAGGACTAGCCCTATTTTGTTGATCTCGATTAGATATCTATAAACTTTTCAAGAATACAAGGGGCAGTGCACACTTAGAAATTATGAATTTTACACGAGACCTAATTCATGTTTGTAAATAGTCCGGGAACGTAAAGTCGGGGAATGTAATAGTCGGGGAACGTAAAGAAAGATTTCGTGTGAAATTATGTCTCCTGAAACTGAAACATACGCAATTCGACAAAAGATGTGTTCGGTTGAATTTATTTTCTCATCTCTTTCAACACATTCTTATGCGCTAAAGGACGCTTGCATGTGTCGGTCTCAGAGACAGAAATTTACACGAGATTTTGGTAGTGTGTGGTGTTAAAAGCAGTCATATCTTCGTTCACAGAGCCGTGCGGTAGTTTAAATAGCTTTTATTCGGTTTTCCAGGAAATTTCACATGGGATTAGCACTATTTAGTTGATCTTGAGCCTCTCCGTGCAAAGATATCTATAAATTATTCAAAAATATAGGGGAAGTGGGAGTGAAATCAGCCATATCCTCGTTCACAAAGCTGTGCGGTATTTGAAACAGCTTCTATTCGATTTTCCAGGAAATTTTACATGGGACTAGCACTATTTGGTTGGTCTTGAGCCTCTCCGTGCAAAGATGTCTATAAATTATTCAAGCACATAAGGGAAGTGGGTAAAATAAGCTCTATAACTCCACAACTATATCCATGCAGTGATTGAAACAGGTCCAATCAATTTTCCAGACAATTTCCAAACGGAAATGGCCTTGTTTACGAGCCGCGCTTAAAAGCGATAAAAGTTACAGATTTTTTTCTTAGTTTTCATCAGTTCTTGCCCACTGTGCGTTGGATACAAATAACTTACTCATGGGTAAAATAAATCCCAAAAGTAAGTAATATGTACACAACGGTACCTAGTTTAATATGATTACAGCAGGCCTAAGGCAAGAACCACTTTTTTACGTAGACAACATCTCAGCAAGCTCAGCTGTCAAAATAATGTCAACATTGTAAGTTGTGTCTGTTCTGTGCAACCGGCACACCATGTATAACCGCAAAATGAATAAAAAAAAACTTTCGAAAACACAAATCATACACCGAAATCACTTGAAATGCTTTGACCAATGATATTTTTTAGAATTTTCGCCAGTATTTCCGTTGTCCTTCAACCCTTTCAGATATTTTCGGTGTTTCACATCAAAACAAACAACCAAAACAAATGCGTAGACTTCTATTTGACAGCTGACAGCTTGCCTAAATTAATTTGAGCCCTGGACATCCTGTCCACTGTCAATCACTGCTATTGATATAGGCTTGTCAATGGCCTGGAATCAAGCCATCGTTCCGTTGGGTACTTTTTCCGAAGCGTGTATGGTGCGTCTCGGCCTGATCTTTAGCGGAGCGGCAACGGCAGCAGAAGAGCCCAATCTGACTAAACCTGCTTGTCGGATAGAAAACTCGATAGAAACTAATTGATTCCAATTGGACATAACGACGTCATTTGCGACAACTGTCAAACTTGCCGTTTCCGTTCCGTTTGCGTCCACATTACGTTTGGACGTTTACATTCGGTTGCGGCTCTGTTTCTTCTTCTAATGCCAAATCCGAAAAGTATTCCAAATCGTCAGAATCCAGTTCGGGCACATCGGGAACTATTGTGGGTTACCTTTGTTTTGTACCGACTGGCGCTTCATAGTAATGGTTGGCAATCCAAATTCGTCCAGTTTGTCTGATGCACTTTGGCGTTTGCCATGCGTTATCCAGTGATTTCCCCACGGAACGGAACGAAAGCTTAGCTTAGTTCGCTGAGTTAGATAGTTTCCGGACTGCCAAAAGCAGTGAAGAGTTTCGATAGTAATTGCGTCGTGGCTTTGGGTGTCGTTGTCTTGGTTGCGTACACTTCTGGCCATTTTGAGAATGGATCCACCACGACTAGTAAATACGTACCATCGACGGGTCCGGCATAGTCGATGTGTATTCTTGACCATGATTTTGACGGTGCAGGCCACTACTCGAGTGTTGTTTTGGATGGTGGTTTTCCCGTCACGCAGCAGGAATTGCAGCTGCGGACGAACTTCTCAATTTAATCATCGATGCCAGGCCAGTGCATGAAGCTGCGAGCAATCGATTTCATACGGACGACTCCTGGATAGCCCCGGTGGAACTGTTTCAAGAACTGATGCGGGCATCACGCAGCCATTGATGATGCTCAGCAAGCCACGCCGATTGTGGTATGGCAGGCGCTTTTGATTGGTGATAGACTTCGAATCACGTGGCCAACCATCCTCGATGAATTTTGACACCGATTTTAAAAGATTTTTCTTTTTCGTTGCATCTCGTAAATCTGTGAATGACACTGGAAGTTTGTCTAGCGAGTCGTTGGCGATACTCACCTTCAGGCTTCTTCCAGGTTGATTGCTGTTACAACGTACAACGTAGGCGCGACAACTTGTAGGCACAACCGGAATCGTTGGTGGATAAGTACTGGACGTTGAAGTCGTAATTCAGCAATATCAACTTCTATCGCTGAAGTCGGTTAGCAGTGTGTAACGAAATTCCCTTTTTCGACCCAAATCAAGCTGAACAATGCATTAGGTCTCAAGTAACATTGGGAGACTCTTGTCGACTTTCTCTTTGCGTTCCTACGGCTATGTAAAAACATGTTCAACTGCTTTGAACACACAGTACGGAAATATAAAGTGTAATTCAGGATTAGATACGTCAAAAACATCAGCAAATCGTTTAATAGACAGACTATTAACAAAAGAGAAAGTCGACGAAGAGAATCTCTCAATGTTACTTAGGACCTAATGCATTGTTCAGCTTAAAATATCGGGCTTATGGTCGGTTTGCAGGGTAAAATGACGTCCAAAAAGGAATTTATGGAGCTTCGTCACAACGTATACAAGCGCTAGGACTTCCTTTCCGAATGTCCATAGCCTTGCTCGGCTGGGGTGAGCGGACGAGAAGTGTACTGCACTACCTTGAGTTTGTCGTCCGAAAATTTGTGCAGAATTTCCGAGTCCAATTCCGGTGTTAGAAATATCTGCTGCAACGATGATAGGTTGCTTGGGTTCATAGTGTGTCAACAGTAGCTCAGACTGCAGGATCGCTTTGAATTTATCAAACACTTGCTGGTAGTGGTTGTTCCACTGCTACTCACATCCTTCTTCAGCAGTTGGTCTAGGTAATGACGAATTTCCATGGTAATTGACGATGACGTCGTTGATGATTGAACGAATTCAGGGATATCGGCAATCATACTGTCGATCAGTCGTTGAAATGTTCCTGGAGCAGATTTGACTCACCAGCGGTTGTAAATCGAGGAGTGCGCAGTGATGTTCGTATGGCAATAGGTTCACAGGGTCGTTCCACGGCTGGCCGGCTAGAGCATACCTAATGAAGCGCATCCGGACTCTCTCTCAATACGAGCGATATGGACGGCACGATACGGAGCCCAAACTGTACTCCATATTCAAGTACACTGCGAACTAAAGCGCAGAACAGAGCCTTCAGTGCAGGTACGTCATTAAAATAAGCTGTTTCGGCGTAGGGAACCTAGCATCGCATTGGCTTTCGTAGTTGTGTTCACTGAAGCGTAGTTTACTATCAAGTATGACGCCGTAGTTTACTATCAACGTGACTTTTTCTAATGGAAAATTGTTCAGCTCGTAGTCAAAAGATACTGTAGTTTGACATCGAGTGAACGATGTAACTTTACATTTAGCCGCATTCATCTGCGTTCCGTTCATTTCGCACCAAGTTGAAACACAGTCAATATCAGCTAGTGATACTCCTTCGATCAAGGATCGGTTGAAAATCGCTGAGATGGGAACAGACAGCAACTCTGCGCATTGTTTGACAAAGACGGTTGGAATGAGACCGGTACCAGGACCTTGTCAACGCGCATTCCATGTCGAGATTTCCGTTCGAGACGATCGATGCCGACAAAGAAATTGAGGAATCCGATGATGTGAAGATGTACCTGATTGTAACTCTAACCTTGGCTGCTGCCGAGCTGAATCAAACCACCACTAAGGATCATCCGGTGCAAATACTCATCCAAGGAGTAAAGCATGGTCAGCTGACGGAAGCAAATTGTCGCTCTAGACCAATACGGAAACGGAGCTGCACTCTACTCATTTATGTTTCACCCGTACAAAGTGCTGCCAGTGGCAAGGACTTGACCGGGATATAGAAGAGATGATAGCGAGTTGCGCTGATTGCGAATCGGTTTGTTCTGAGCCTGCGAAAATGAACCTGCATTGCTGGGAAAACCCTAGTAATCCATTCCGGCGGGTCCATGTAGATTTTGCGTCTTCATATCACGAAATCTTCAGTGCAGTTAGTATCCCATCTGTACTGGTGAGCGACCATGGTATCCAGTTTATTTCAGAGGTTTTCCAGCAATTCCTCAAAAAATATGACGTGGTGCACAAAATGAGTACGCCGTCCCATCCTGCGACGAACGGCCATGTGGACCGGAACGTTCAAACAAGTGAGCAGAAGCTGGAGTTGTTGAAGTCATCAAAGTCTCGGCTGATTCTGTAGCTGAACAAAACCTTGTTTACCTAACGTAAAATGATCCATCCATCGACCGGAATGTCACCGTCAATGCTCGTGTCTGGCTTCGATCGAGACTCGACACAGTTTGACAAGTTTGACAGGATCGCTGAAAAAGTTAGGAAGCTGCGATATGCTTTGCGTCTAATTGGACGAATTTGGGAGCGCCTTGTTAATCACATAGTCAGTGTGAGTACTGATCTACCAGGATTTTCGGAGGACACTTCTAGAGAGCCGAAGATCATTGAACGCTATGAATCAACTTATCCTACTACTCCTGCTGCAGTAATTTCAACATCTGCTACTGATGCAAACTTCCGTGTGGCTTCTACCACTGCTGCGAGTCCCGGAGGCTCGCTGCGTCGACCGAAGCATCGGTATCGGTGTCTGCTGCCGATCTAAAGCGCTCTTCAGCTTCTCAGGCCGGCCGATCTGCCGTGTCCGAGTCTGTGCCAGCTCTTCGACGACCCAGTCGCTTAATCAGAGCTCGCACCCAACCGCACTCAATGAAGTCTAACGAAATGGGCGCAGAAGCCGACCCTGTCGCTAGTGGAATTCCGGTTCTCGATGCGAACGAAGTGATTATAAAAACGCCGGGAGGTGGATGTCTATATATTGAATGTCTTACTTTTCAACGAATATAACGAAGTCCATTTGAGGTTAACGGTCCTGGTATAATCCTAGTTCAAAGGCGGACTTCAAGTGTTTTTCAACCAACTGCCAAAATTTGAAATGAACCGCCCACTAGTTTTTTTTGACATTTCAAGATAATGGGTTGGAACACCGGAAGTAAAATTGTAGTAAGATTGTACTAGGGCGGGAAATACAATGGAAGTATACAGATAAAAAGAACCATTAAATTTTCTGCGTTATCTAATGCACATAAAGGGAATGCTAGATGCCAATCTAAGCTAGATAACGC